>JAKSZP010014863.1:0-82282 GCA_022478985.1 Massospora cicadina | reverse complement strand
CTGTGACCCTCATCCTGGCTGAAAATTATTATGAGTGCCCATAAGGCAGCTGGACATGGTGGGGTGCGTAAGAAAATGGAGTTGTTGCGCCCTCAATACTATTGGAAAAGTATGAAATTCAATATGCTTGAAACCATTTCCTGTTGCCATCAGTGCCAAGTGGAGAAGCCATTCCGCTGTAAGACATTGTATCAGATAGTGAAACCACACTTTGCTTGGCATACTGTTTCTCTGGATGTTGTTGGTCCCTTGCCATCAGGAGCTAACCGGTGTAAGTACATTCTTGTGGATATTGACCACTTGACCCAGTGGGTCAAAGCAAGGGCAATATGAGAATTGGGGGCCTTTACAGTGGCCAAGTTTGTGATGGAGTATCTTATCCAGCGACATGGATGCCCTCAGTTTATTCTCACTGACAATGAAACTAAAAAAACCTCACACATCCTCCACAAACTGAACAAAATTAAGGGTATCCATGGGGTTCTAACAACCCCATACCACCCTGAATCTAATGGAATGGTCAAACGTGTGAACAGGACTATGATGAATATCTTTCAAAAATTATTAATGGATCGACCATCTGATTGGACCTCCCTTCTTTCCACTGCCGTGTTTGCCTATAACATCAGTTACCATTCCGCCATGGGGAAGAGTCCCTTCCAACTACTATACAGCTGACACCCAGCTCTTCCAGCATTACTTTATTCATGTGTGGAAGACACCGGCGGAGTGGAGCCCAACCACTATTTGACTAACCTTGCAAATATTCTGATCAAATTGCAAATGGAAGCCTATTCCTTCAGCTTAGCTAAGAAGATCAGGAATCAGGCCGCGGATCAGGTACATTGAAGCAGGTTAGTGCAGTTCAAGGATGGCGACATGGTTCTCTTTCATGACCAGCATGGGTTTAGGTGGAAACACAAGCTGGCCAGTATATGGATTGGTCTGTTTGAAGTCATTGAGAAAACTGGGGTCAAAGCATATACTATTAAGGACCCTGTTAGCAGTTGAATCATCAACCAAGTTCATGCAAAGTTCCTCTGGGTGTATAAGCAATAGTAATCTTATTGTCCAGTCAAGGAGGGGATAATGCCACAATTCCAATATGACTGGATGATAAGCCCTAAAGTCAATATGGTGGAACAGATGGAATCTGCCAAGTTGTTATGAATATGATTAATTGAGCGCCTCAAAATGAGGCGATATTGGGTTGTTGGGAAATTAAATGAATTGGGGTGATTGTAAATTGATGAATGAATAATTGGCAGAACCAATGAGATATGGCAAAGTGAATTACAAAGCCATGGAAGTGATACCACCTGAAGTTGTTACCATACAAGCGGGATGAGATGATTGAGGGAGAAGGTTGTTAGTAGTTTTAGAGTAAATGTACAGCGAGAATCCGCTGTATTAAAAATTTAAATAAAGGAGAGCTGAGGGAGTGAGTGCTCCATATTTATTTATTTTATAAGTTTATTCTGTTGTTTCAAGGACAACAATCAACATATCGTTGGTCCTGATTGCTCAGTGGGTTGAACCCTGTGCAAATATCCATCGGTATATCTCCCAAATACTGCTGATTTTATAACATTGGGCAAATTTTGTGATGTTCGCTCAGTTTACATGTGTGGATGGGGAAAATTCTGACAGTTCAGTGACATGTTTGACAGCGTTGGTGTCAGTTTCATCTAAGCGTTTGATTTCCTCTTTTGCAACTACAGGGAGTTATGGGGGAATTGGGTAATGTGCAGCCCTTGTTTAAATTCAGCGATAGATTTTGAAACAGCTTCATGAAGGTGGCAATTTTTGGGCAAGGCCACCATGGCCTCAGCAAGCTGGTGGTTACTTTTGTATGGGATAACATTAGGTTTGGGGACATATTGTTTGGGCGGGAATGGGGTATCAAAGTCTGAAACCATGTTAGGTTCTAAATAGATTGGTTTAGCTGGAGGTGGGACAATTTCACCATATTTGGACACTTCATTTAATAAATCACAGGGATTTTGGTTGACTTGGATTGATTCAGTGATAGGTGGCTGTGGTTGGGTAGGTTTTGGAGCGGTTTTTTTTATTGAAAAAGGGTCCAAACCTGCTCTCAATTGGTTGGTATGTGTGGAAATTGGTCATCTTATAATTGGGTTGCTAGATTTTGCTGCTGGTTCATTGAGCTCACAACATGGGAGGTGGAGGCATCCAAAATCTTCACTTGAACGCTGATGGTGTGGCCTCCTGGTTGGGGTTGGAAGTATTTGCAGCGTTTGGATTGTATTAACATGCTTTTTTGGTATAGTCCAATTCATGGCAGAGGGGGAAAACTGTGCGACCAGTTGGTGATGCAACCCAAAAGAAATGATCAAGTGCAGATGGGATGTAGGCATGCGGTGGGATGTGCTGGGCTATGTACAGCTGGTTGGGGTAGTGGTGGCCATTGCCTGAGGTGCCGCAAGGCGCTCAGCATCACTTGGGACATTAAGTTGGAGGATGGGGTCTTTACCATAAGTAGCTAGCCCTGACAATAGTTCCTCATAAAGTGTTTAAGGGGAAAGGTGTGAGGGGAGATTTGCAAAGGTCACCATTAGTGTGGATTCATCTGGGAGACGTGTTTGGGTGGTGGTAATGGGGTGTTTTTGTATATTAAAAGCGTAGCTGCTGCAGAGGCTGCATCCTCTTTGGTGGGGAATCCAATATTAAAATAGCACTTGTAAGAGCGGAAGTTGATAAACCCTGCTGGCGCAAAGGTGGCCGTTGCCAGCTCAATTATTGCTTTGTTGGCATATGGGAAGAGATGTTCATATTTGATGCTGAGGCAAAAGAGAATATTGGATCAGGGTAGGGCTAGAGGGTGGGGGGGTTTGGGTGAACTTGTGCAAGATGCATTGCTAGGTCCATTGGAGGGACATAGTGGCCCAATGTATTTGGCAGATTGATTGAGCCAGTCTGCACATGTTTGCCTGCTGGGCGGTAAATGCTAGTAGTTGGAGCACCGCTGCCCCATACTGGGACAGCAGGTTGTGGATCCAAGGACATAAATTTGGAAATTGGTGTGGTAAGGCTGTGGTGAAAAATTAACTTGTTTTTAAAATCGCTTGAAATTGATGTTGAGTGGAAAGAAAAGCTATGATAGAATATTTGTTGCCCCGCTTATAAATGTCCCTTGAAGGGCCTTCTCAAATGGATCCAAGCTTTTCATTTCTGGCATAATGCGGTTATTGTAGTATAGAACTAGGTTAGATACTTGAAAATTAAGTAGAAAAGTTTTAAGCATATTAGCTGCTTGTCCCTCTTTGATAAAATTTTTGGCTAGGTTGGCCAAAGAGTCATGTTGTAACTGAATAATGTGTTGGTCCAGGTTCTTCATAACCTTGTCAGGATCATCAGTGTTAGCAGAGAAGACATCTTGAGCTAGGAGAACAGGTATCCCAGGTTCCTAACCATATAAAAAGCAGGAATGAGCCATTTTGAGGATTTGGTGGTAGTTGATTGATGCACCATAAGGGCACTAGGCAAAAACTGATTCCAATAGGGGGTCTGAAGTGGCCATTTTGCGTAATATGTATACCAAGGTTCCATTAGCTTTTTTCACAGTACAATTTATAGAAGGGTTATAGGGAGTTGAAAAGAGTTGTTGCGCTCCCATGGAGATAGACAGCACTTTAGCCACTCTGGAGGTAAAGTTTCTCTATTGCCACAGAGTAGAACTTGGGGCAACCGTGGCAATTGAAGGTATACTGATGAAGGAAAGTGGCGGTTGCTTTGGAAGTTTGGGCTGGGAGAGCCACAGCTTCAATTTATTTTTTAAAGTGGTCAATTCCTACTAGTATGTATCACTTCCCACTGGTAGTCTGAGGTAAAGAACCTACCACATCTAAGCTTATAGTGTGGAATGGTTGTTGGGGGTATCAGGTTGATAATGATACTTAGTCTTGAAACTGAACTGCTTTTTACAGGTTAAGTAGGCATCCAGGACTTTGATAATGGACTCCATAATTCCCTCCCAATAGTACCATTCTTTAATTCACTCATAAGGGCTTATCACGCCACCATGCCCAAGGGTAGAGTGGGCCTCCATGATCACAGGTACTCGTTATGAAGATTGTAGATAGGGCAGCCACTTTGCCCCCACCTTTTTGTATAACTTTCAGTTCTCTACCTTATTGTTGCAAGAGTGTTGCAGGAGTATTTTCTTGATGGGTTTATCCTTATTGTCCCAAGTATCATGGGCCATAAGGAGGTCATACATTCTCCCCACTTTACTGTTATCTAGGTGATGTAACAGTTGGGTTGAACCAATCAGTGAATTTGACTTGATATCTAGATTTCCAAATATTGAATTGAAAAGCTTTTTGGGTTTTGCAGTTGAGGCAGGGCTTGGCGCTGGGCTGCACCCTGAGCTACACTTTAAGCTCTTATGGGCCTAAAGAATAGCTCAGGAGGGGCTTCCCAGAAGGGTGATTGTTATAATATTGGTAATATACTTGCTATACGCTGGAAGAGTTTGTGCAGGGTCAAGCTCACTGTGCAACCAGATGGAAAATATGATGATCGCCAGTCCTCAGAACACACTTAATAAATATGATAAAATATGGAGCAATTGCTCCAACGACACCTTTTTAAACTTGATTTTTGATAGCAGATACTCTCTTATTCGCTCTCTCTTCTCTACTAACAATCCTCTCATTTCAATCTTCTCATCTCACTTATATACCAGTGACTTTGGTCAATACCAACCCTTTTTCTTAGACTGTTTAGTTCACCCATATTCTCATTGGCTTTATCAGTCTACTTATCTTAAATTTACTATCGCCTTAGTTTGAGGCGATCTACTAAATGCTTGTTGTACGTCAACATCTCCTTATTGCCTTATTTGGAGGTGATCCAATAATAATTGTCTAAAGCTCAGTATTGCCCTATTGCCTTATTTGAGAGTGATCTCAACAATTTTGTTATAATAATATGTTCTGGCCCATCTCACCCAATCCACCACAGCTATCTAAAGCTTATTGTCCAGTAGTATTAGAATCTCAACATCACCCCTTCATTGACTGGACAATAGGTCTACAATTGCTTATACGCCCAAAGGAACTTTATGTGCACCCATTTAATGATTTGCCCACTTTTTGGGATCTTTGATACTGTAGGCATTGATGCCTGTCTTCTTGATAAGTTTAAATGGACTCATCCAGATCTTAGCCAACTTGTGTTTATCAACCAAACTATGCTGGTCATGGAAAAGAACCATCTCTTCTTCTTTAAACTGGGATAGCCCACTATTTTGTGCCTGATTGGCGGCCTGGTACTTTATCTTTTTGGGCAAACTGAAAGAGTACAATTCATTATGCAGCTTGATTAAAGTGTTAGACAAGTTAATCAGGTAACGTTCTGGATCCACTCCACTGGTATCTTCCACACAGGAATAGAGCAGGGAAGATAGCGTTGGGTGCCATCCATATAGTAGCTGAAAGGGACTCTTCCCTATGGCCAAGTGATAGCTAATGTTGTATGCAAAAACGGTGGTGGAAAGGAGGGATTTCAATTGGAAGGTCAATCCATTACCAATTACTGGAGTATGTTTACCAAGGTACCATTAACTTGCTCAACCATACCGTTGGACTTGGGGTGGTATGGGGTCATCAGAACCCTGCAGATGCCCATCAGCTCGTTCATCTTTCAAAGAATGTGTGAGGTAAAGTTGGTTTCATTATCAGTAAGGACAAACTGAGGGCAGCCATGTTGATGGATTATGCATTCCATTATGAACTTAACATTGTGACTGCCCCCAATCCTATATTTCCCACGCTTTGACCCACCTGATGGAGTGGTCATTCACCACCAGAATGTATTCGGACTGGTTAGCTCCTTTGGCAGGGGGCCAATGACATCAATGGAAACCGTATGCCAAGCAATTGCAGTTTCAATAACTAGTATTAGGTCTTCTGGCAGAACGACTTTTCCACTTGGCATTGGTGGCAGCAGGAAATTGTTTCAAGCACGTAAAAGTTCATGCTTTCCCAATAATACTGAGAGCGCAGCAATTCCAACGTCTTGCATACTCCATCATGTCTGACTGCCTTATGTGCACTCATGATAATGCTAGGCCATGCCAAGAGTCACAGAGAATTCACCATAGAATCTCAAATCAGTTTGTACAACTCCATGTTCCGCTGGAAGGTATTGGCTTGCATCTCACTTATTGACTTTATAACTTGTGGCGTTTTGTTGTCAAATCTGCCACCAAGAATTTTTTATACATTACATTGCTGAGATCTTCCATAACGGCAATGGTTGTCAATCTCCTTAAATAATCTGCGTTTTGGTGTTTTGCACCAGGTTGGTGGAGGATTTTGATGTCATAAGCTTGCATCTTAAGAGCCCATCAGGCTAGACGCTCCTCAGGCTCCCTGAGATTATGCAACCAGTGTAATGACGCATGATCCGTTACAACTTTGAACTTTACCCCATGAAAATACCCTGAATTGCTTTTATGCAAAGATCACCACTAAGCGCTCCCACTTGATCACAGTATACTTGCATTCATGACAGTTCAAGTTATGAATGCATTATACAACTGGGTGTTCCTCCCCTTCTTTTTTTTTTTTTTTTTTTTTTAGTACTAGATGGTCCCAACCCAAGGGGGGGATTCATCGATGTTTATTGAATTACGCCTGGGCTCCTAAGAGCCTGAGGCGAGGGAAGGGGAGGGAGGAGGCATCGAGAAAGGGAGGGGAGTTTGCGCGCCAGAGCCGTGCTGCAGTGACAACTGAGCGGGGGAGGGTTGGCGACATAGTGCAGACCTTCAGGGCCATCTCAAAGTGTACCTGAAAGTGGGTGATCATGTGTGGAAGGGTCCACACCTGCTGGTCAAAGGCAGCACGAAGGAAGGAGTTATGGATGGTCCAGAGGGCTGTGGCATAGGCGAGGACACGGAGGGGTCGGTGGCAACCAGGCAATGTCTGCTCAAACATGAGGTCTTGCACAGGGTGTCCAGACCAGGGCTGAGCATGGAGGAGCGCGCGGGCCTTTGGACAAAATGCGGCGACACCTGGACAGGTGAAAAAACGATGGAGGTGGGAGTCAATAGGCTCCACACAGCGGGGGCAGCTTCGGTGCTGGAAGGTAGGGCCAGTCCGGTCCCCTGTCCTGTATGAACAGTGGAGCACTCTCCATAAGGTGTTGGACACCTTTGCTGACAGGATGGGGTGATAGACGTCCTTCCACAATTCCTTAAGGTCAAATCTCACGGAGGGAGGGAGGAGCTCAAGGAGTCTTGGGCGGATGGGAGGACGATCTTGGGGGTTGAGGCGAGTTGTGACAACTTGTCCATTGTGCACAATTGCATGGCGACGTGGGCTGAGGCCAGGGCCATCCCTTCTGTATGGGAAGGCATGGTGGATCCGCGCGCCTACTCGTTTCAGGGCAAGGAGAGCCTGGTTCCAGTAGGGGGATGAGGATGGTTTCAGGCGATGGCCTGGGTGGTTTGTGAGCCACTCCCCTAGTGAGGTCAGAGATGCTCTAGGAAGACCCAGAGCTGCTGACACTGACTGGCGGAGGGCGGGCGCCCATTGGGGCATGGGGGTCGCGCCCCAGCAGACAATCGGTCATAGGAACTTCAGGAAGATTGTGGTGGCGTGGGATCGCGTGTCCAGAAGCCCTAGGCCCCCTTCATTGCAGGGTCGGGCAATGGTTGAGAGGGCTATTGGTGGATGGTTTGAGCCCCAGATCCAACAGCGGAGGAGTACATTGAGCCGCGTATAAAAGGCATCTGTGAATGGGCAGACGTGCGCTAGGAACCAGACTTTGGAGAGGAGGAACACATTGGCCATCAGAGCTCGACCCTGGGGGGTGATGTGCCGCCGGTTCCAGCTGGCAATCCTGGAGTTAACTGCTGCAAGGAGCAAGTCCTCATTGTCTTTTAGCGCAACTCCTTGTTGGTTGGTGAGAACGCCCAGGTGACGGAAGGTACCGCGCTCAGGTTCAATACCAAATGGTGGGGGGAAGGTGGGGGAGCCGACCTGTACAACTGTTATCTTGGAGGTGTTGACCATGGCGTTGGACGCCTTGGTGTACCTCTCAATGGTCACAGCAGCGAGGGCAACATCCCCAGGGCAGCCAAATGCAATGGCAGTGTCATCTGCAAATGCCATGGTGCGTGTGGGGGCTTTACCTGGGACCAGAATCCCTGTTAGCTTGTCCTGTAAGGAGGCCAAGAGGGGGTCAAGGGTGATGTTAAAAAGAATAGGGCTCAGGGGGTCCCCTTGCCGGAGACCTTGTCCAACTGGTACTGTTATTGTAAAACCCATTGGCGCCAGGACTCTGGTGTGGAGCTGGTCATAGAGCGCTGATATCCAGCGCCTAGCTGCGGGTGGGAGATGGAAGCGGGCCAGGGAAGCATCAATATACTTCCAGGCTACCCGATCATATGCTTTCTCCATATCCAGAAGAGCCACAAAGCCATTCACCTTACGAGAGTTAGCAGTCAAAGTCACGTGAAGGTCATTATAGTTGTCCCATAACGACCTCCCCGGAATAAAACCGTACTTGGATGGGGAGAGGCGAGGTGACACCCATTTGGTGATGCGGTTGGCCAGAAGCTTCGTGAAGAGCTTGTGGTCTGTGTTGATCAACGCTATGGGGCGCCAGTTCGCCAAGTTCTCACGGTCTGACTTCTTGTGAATGAGGGTCGTGATTGAGCCTCTGGAGTCGGGGAGGACCTCGCCATTCACCAAGAGTGCAGCGAAGAGGTCGCGGAGGGTTCTGGCTATCACTGCAGGTTCCAGAAGGTACACCTCAAAGGGTATTCCGTCTGGGCCTGGGGCTTTAAGCCGTGGGGATTTCAGAAGGGTTTCCATCACCTCCTGGATGGAAATAGGCGCCAGTAGAGCCTCATCAGCCCGTGGGTCAATGGGCGGCTCTGGAGCCCGCCACAGGAAGTCTTGGATGTCCGATGGGTCCACCTGGGTGGCATGGAAGAGGCTGGAGTAGAAGCGGTGTAGTTCCTGCGTGATTTCCTCCTTATCTGAAGTGGTTGTAGTGCCAATCTTCAGTGCAGTAATATCCTGCGCTGTTGACCGGGCTTTCTGTTTCTGAAAGAAGAAGCGGGTGGGGCGTTCCCATTGAGCATAGTAACGAGATGTTGTAAAGTTTGCTGCCCGTTCTTCCTGAAGTGTAAGCTCCAAGCGGAGTGCTTCCTGCGCCGCTTCCCAGTCTTCCAACCATCTGGGAGAGGGCGAAGGCTGGCAGTTTCGCTCTAGATGTCAGATTCTGGCTTCCGCCCTTTGACTCTTGGCGCGAGCTGCAGTCATCTGGGCTTTGGCACAGTTGTAAGCAACGCGGGTGATGCCCTCCTTGGTCACCGCCCATCTAGCCTTGTGGTCAAGCAGGTGGGGTGGGGGAGGTGAGAGTCTCTCGGATGGTCATAGACAGCTTCTCCTTAGTGAAGGGGTTGTTGAGAAGAGCTGGGGCAACCCTAGGCCAGAACCTACGCGACGGTCTAAGTGTGTGTGTGTGTGTGACACACACACACACACACACACACACACACACACACACACACACAGGTGAGTGACCTGTGATCACTCAGATAGTTGTCACGAGAGATGGGAGAGGAGACGCGGCCAATTAGCAGGGGGCCAATCAGTGCCATATCTATGCGTGACGCTGACTGGAAAGCTCCTCCATCATACTGGATCCTAGTCATGCAACCTAGGCCAGACGCGGAGGGTGGAAGCGCATCTATAAAGCCACTCAGGCGAAGGAAATCCTGGAGGCGACTTGATCCAGGGCGTTCCTTTGCTGCAGGGGGGTAAGAGTCACGGACGCGACTTATGGTTGTGTTGAAATCTCCTAAGAGGACTGTATTCCGTGGGAGATTGAGTTGGAGGAGCTCTTCCAAGAGCCGATTTTGCTCCTGACCTGCATTAGGCAGGTAGATGCTTGCAGCGAAGAAGGAGAAGTCAGGAGTGGTGAGTCTGGCCAGTATGAGGCGGCCACCTAGATATTGTGAAAAAGAATGGGTTTTAACCCGGGATTCAAAACAATAAGGGCGGCATGGTTTGTCCAGAAGGAGTTGCCTCCAAACTGTTCATTCCATGCAGATTGTTCGTGGGGAGGATATGGGGCTCCTGGACAGCAGCGATGTCAATTTGTGCTGACCTGAAGTTTCGGAGGAGGCGGGCTCTCCGCTTAAAGTCCCGCAACCCATTTGCGTTGATGGATTGCAGGGCCAGGGTGCTGCCATGGGGACTCATAGCTGTTCCCCTCCATGTCCTGGGGGGTTGCCAGCGCTTAAACCTGCTGCTGTGAGGCGGCTAGTTTAGAGTCCTTTAGCTTGACTATTAGCTGCAATCCGTGAGGAGCGTCGAGGGTTCTGAGGGGAAGGAGAGGGTGGGGGGCGGAGGACCCAGTAAGCCAGCCTAGGATGCTGCCCCCGCTCCGTTGCAGGGGAAGGACCTGAGGGTGCTCAATGGTGACCTCCGCGGTGTCCCCATTTGATGAGTCTGAGTCCATATTCACTTCCTTCAACACTTCAAAGGATCCGCGCGAAATGGACTGTGGGGTTGGGGTAGGACTCTTTGAGGTGGCACTTCTACCGCAGGACGCGAGTTGCCAGTCTATGCTGGTGGGCATAGCTCCATTGGGAGCTGAGGGCTGATGCGATAAATCGCTGGTGGAGGTTGGTGGGGGTGCCGCGGAGCCCTGAGTGGGGGTGGCTGACGAGGTGCACCCTGTGGGAGATGCCTTGCGCTTGGTGAGAGAGGGAGTTGACTCTGGGAGATTGGAGGGGGTGCCCATTGGAAGGGGGGCATGAGCGCGAAGGTATCCCACACCAATAGTGGGGTTAGCTGTTTCAACTGCTAGGCGTAAGGCCTCAGGGGACAGGTCTTGAACGGGAACCCATTGTGTGGGTTGAGGAATTGCTGCTGCAGCCATGTGGGATCGTTTTTGGCCTGGTTTAGGCCCCTGGGTGGTGGCTAAGAGGGCTTGTTTTCGAGCTGTGCAGCCACTATACAAGTGTCCAAGGGCGTTACACCATGAACACCGGGGGCGCGCCTGATCAGGGTCGACAAAAAAGATCTCAGGGCATGCCCCAACTACCGCCACACGAGGAATAACCTCAATGTTACGGGATACAGTGGGGGAGGGGATGAACGACGCCCTAGCAGTGCGAGCTCTTTGAGTGGGAGCATAGTAAGAGGGGACGCTAAAGTCCACTGAAAGAACAGACCCAAACTCCATTAAACCACGATGGAGTGCCAGTTTAAGAGACTCAGGATCAACAGTCGTTGGTAGGTTGGAGAAAGTAACCCATGAAATTTTCTCCAGGTGAGAGCGTGTGCGGGAGATGCGAAGAGATCCGCGTGGAATAATGACCTGGAGGGTGGCAGCATGGTCAGCAAGGGCAGCTTCAGTGAAGCCCACATTGATGTAGTGGCCCTCCACTGATTCTTGGATGGTGGTGTTAATTGGGAATGTCTCCGCAATTGCTGCAAAGTATGAGAAGTAATCCTCTGTATAGAATTCAACAGGGTTATGCCCATAATAAAGGCGAATTGCGTGGGAGAGGGTTGAGCGAGGTAGAGCTTTTTGCGCTCTAGTTTCGGCCCATTTCTTCTTAACATCAGCAATAAACGCCACTTCACGGGGATCAGCTTTGGGTAGCGTTGGTGCCAGAGGTTTTTGCCACGCCCCAGTGGCTCCTTTGGTACGTTTGTGTTTGCTTTGGGCTGCAATTGCGGGTTGAGTGTGAGCTGTTGGTTTGGACAAGTTTGCGGAGTTCCCTTGTTTCTGGAATGTTACAGCAGTTGCTGGCGTTATATTAAATTGAGGGGCGGTTTGTTGGGCCTCGCTAAATTGGGGAGGCCCATCCAGATTGGAACAAACTCCAGCCAATTGGGAGGAGGGAGATGTTTCATCACCATCCCAATCTATTTGGGTAAATTCAGCCCGAGTGTTTGCTGTGATTTCGTGGGCAAAACTCATTGGCTGATTAGTGTATTGTTCGTTTTCAGCATATTGCGATAAAGTGCTGACTTGAGAAGTGCCAATTACGGGGTTTAAATGGGACGGGTGAGATTGGAACTGGTGTGAAGTTCCAAAATCCGAACCATTTGAATCCTCATTGGGAAGAGTAGATTGTCCCAATTTGGTGCTTAGTGAACCAGAATGTGCGGCTAATCCAACCTTACATCTGAGGATTTGGGGGCCAGGTAGCTGGGTATCGCCCCTCATGGAGGGAGCCAGAAACACGGTGTCAGCAATAATAGATGGGGCTGAATTAGCTGACACAATGGGGGAGGTGAATGTCTGGATGGGCTGAGTTGCATTCAACTGAGCAGACGCCATTAAAACAGCGTGGGTGATGGCCTCCTTGGTTGGAGGGGGCCCAGCGGGTTGGTGGGAGGCAGCACACACAGAGCTGTTAGGCGTGTAGGTTTCAGAAGTGCGATCAGGTGAACTGGCGCTAGTTGGAGTAGCTCCAGGTTGGGGGGTGGTGCCTGCTTTCATGGCTGCTGCTTGAGAGCGGGTGATTCTGGTTGAACCTGAGGTGGGTAACCGAGGGTTGCTTCGTTTGGGGGTGGTGCTGGCTCGTTTGGCATAGCCTGCGGGTTCTTTTGCGGGGTTTCCCGCCATATTTGCTAATAGTTTTCATAAATCTCTTTAGTGGAGCTAAATTTCAGGCTGAATTGATTTTCGAAAAGTGATGCTTAGCAGAAAGAGATTTTTGGTGTTCCTCCCCTTCTTCATCTTGTTAAAATAGAACTGCCCCAAAGGAGGAAAGAGACACATATGTTTAAACAATAAATTTTTTATTAAAATTCAGGTAGCGTAGCACTGGCGCATTAATTAACACCGTCTGAAGTGTATCAAAGAGGGTTGACGGCGTTCCATCCATTAAAACATGGCATTTTTTAACAACTCAAATATTGAGTCCACAATACAGCTGAAGTTAGGGATGAAGCACTGGTAGTAACCCACCATTCCCAAAAATACCTGTATGTTATGCTTACTGTTTGACTGATTCATTTTTTGGATAGACTTTACCTTGGCCAGTTGAGGTTTTGACCCATTAGCATCTACCAAAAACCCAAGGTACTCCAGTTGGTCCTTGAAGAAGTGGCATTTGTGGGGTTTAATCTTAATGTTGGCTGCTGCAAGCCAGTGAAATACCTCCTCCAAATGGGTAAGGTGCTCTGAAAACATCCAGAAGAAGACACTGATATTGTTGAGGTACACTAGAATGCATGACAGTTTCAAGTTGCCAAGATAGTGTCCATCACCCATTAGAACATATCTGGAGCGTTACACAGCCCTTGATGCATATGGGTCAGTTGGAAAATCACCTTGGACGTGATAATGGCGCGTTTCTCCTGTTCTGCCACAGGCAATTTGATTTGCCAGTAGCCTAATATTAAATCTATCACCAAGAAATAGCAAGCTCCTCCCAACCAATCCAGGGCATAGTTGATCTGCAGCAAGGGGTACAAGTCCTTCTTGGTGTTATGTTGAGCTTCCAGTAGTTTATCACTACCTGGTTGGTACCTTCCTTCTTTTTAGTAATTAGAATGGGTTAAGCTCACAGATTCTTCAATGGTTTGAGCATCCCTTGCTCCAGCAGCTTTTCGGTTTCCTCAGTCACTACTTCCTCAGCTGTCCTAGATTGGAAGATCATCTGAGACCTGATGGGGGGATGATCCCCAGTGTCTAATCGATGGAACACCCTCAAACACACCTTAAATTGTGGTCATCAACAGCAAAAATCTCCTTATATTTTTGCAATAAAGCTATTGACTGTTCCTTTTAATCTTCCAAAAACCTCTTTAAGCTTTCACGCGGTACCACTGCCATTACTCCAGGCTGCAGATTAACAGGTAGATTAAATTCATCCAGTGACCCAAACTTGTGAACCTGAAAGGATCTCCTCAACTGGGGTCAAGTGTGAATACGCCACTATCTGATGCTGGCAGATTTTCCATGGTTTGTTTTGTAGATTTACTAGCAAAACCTTGATCTCCTCAAGTCCTGGAAGTATAATTCTTGGAGCCGCATGAGGCTCATGCCACGATTGCTGATAAGTCCCAATGACCTCCTCATAGAGCCCAGCTGGCACTTCTACCTCTAACTCAGTGTTTACTATTACTTGGTGTCTAGAGGAGATGGATATAGGTCCAGAAGCTCTGAGCGGCAGCCCTTAATATTCATAAATCAGCTGGGGGAGGGCCCAGATCTTGCTCTTTAGTTGGCGTTAGAGGACCAGAATCACCCCGTCATTATATGCAAGGTTGATATGTCCCATGTGTACCGGATCCTTCAGCACTCCGCTGGAGGTAAAGTAAATTGGGATCCACTGCCCCAAAACTAATAAATTCTTCTCCATCATTTCAATGATAGCCCTGAAGTGTCACATGAAAGCAATAGCAATTAACAGGTCATAATTACTGTTTGGTAGCACTATTGCCAGAGCTACAATGACAATTGACCCAAACTGAAAAGGTAGCACGCTGTACGCTCCATCAGAGACCATGCTTTCCGCTCCAGCGATACCATACACCATTTGATGTTCTACATCAGGCTTTAACGTCAACTTAGAACCAAATTAGTAGAAACTATAATGACGTGGGCGCTCATATCTAATTTTTAACCTTGATTTTTTTGGGGAAGGCCAACCATGAGACAGACATTTCTGATAAACTCCAAATACAAAACACCAAGAAACATAAGGGCCTCCCAGAGAAATTGAAGCTACCTTTTTTTGCCAGCAGGACTGCCAGTGAAAGGAAGAGGGAGAGCTGTAGAAGAGGCTGGGGCCAAAACTGAAGATGAATGAAGGAAATTGTCCAATGATGGGAACCAGATGGGGAACCAGGATGACACCAACTGGAGGTGGTGGGATGGCAGGTGGCCAAACAACCAAGCTTGGGAGAGATCCATAAGGTGATAGTGGAATTGACGCACAGCTTCTCAGAGGGTTGGTGTAGTACCAGAGTGAGTGTCAAGGACAATAGTGTGGATTGTCCATAACGCAACTGCTATGACTAAGGCGCGGAGAGAAGGGTGTATATGGGAGGTCATAGAAAAGGCGAAGATGTCCTTGGACTGGCTGAAATCCTGTATTCGCTTCTGGCAAAAGAAGCGCATAACATCACACCAAATCGCCTGTAATGGTGGGCAATCTTCAAAGCAATGGACTAACGACCCATATTGAACACACACAATGCATGAAGACTGAGAGGCATTGGACCTCTCAGCAGTCCGGTACACCTTTCTCAAGCATCTCCAAACATGAGCGCGAATCTGGGGTAGTAACAGAGGATGGTTTGTGTACTACCATATGTCCTTTTAGATCTCCAGAGAATACGGGATGTCCAGTTTGTCAATGTATTCCACACGGGCAATGATAGGGGTACATTGGGATACCAGGTTGTTTACAACAACTTGTTCATGAACTTGTTGCTTGAAACAAAGGAGTAGGGCAATCCCTCTGGGCAGTGTGGTCACTGATGCTGATTCTCCTCTCAGCGCTCCACATGGAGAAGAAAATTCTTTTGAAGTGGGGTGGCGTCCCAGGAGGGCCTGCGGCAGGGGGATGTGAGGCCATATATTTAAGCAGAGAATGGGGGTGGTTAGATTGTGGAGGCCAAGGGCGCGGGAAAAATTTAAGCGAGCTTCTAGTGAACAGTGTTGGGCTGATAGTGTAGGGCTGGTGACTGCAGCGATCCAGATGTCAAGTATTTTGGTGGCATGGACCTCATAGTTGAGCAGGCCCATACCACTATGGTGAGGGCCAAACATGACATCCAGGCGCACAAGGGGAGGGCGGCCTAACCAAAGCCACCCTTGCAGAAGGGCGTATAATGACTTGAAGAAACAAGGGAAAAAAGCGATGGCATGGGCCCCAAACCAAACTTTAGAAAGGAGCATAGAGTTGTCTAGCACTACCCTGCCTGTAAGGGAGGTCTGGCGGGCTTTGAGGGAAGCTATGCGTTTCGTAATGTTGTCTAGGATATGATTTTCCATCACCGTTGAGGAATACCCTCCCACCTCCAGCCACACCCCCAAATGGCGGACTGGTCCAGCGGTGGGGCTTGGTACAAAGGGGAGCACAAGCGGGGCAATGTGTGGTGGGCTGGGAAATTGATTCCGTGAGAAAGTTGTTGAAGCAGGTAGAAAACGGTGTGCTGGGGACCAGCGGGTTTGATACTGACCAAGGAGAACAATTTCGGTTTTGGAGGCGTTAAGTGCAGCATTACTCACCCAGAAGTAAACCTGGATAGTATCTTCAAGCGCAAGTGCATCATGATTGTTAGACACCCCAACCACACAATCATCAGCAAATGCCAACATCTTGACTGGTGCTTGGCCTTGCACATGGACACCAGTAAGGCAGGCATTCACATTCTGAAGAAGTGGGCCAAGGCTGAAGTTATACAAGAGTGGGCTTAGAGGGTCCCCTTGGAGTAAACCCCTATGAGGGCGAACTACATCCGTGAGGAAGCCAGGGCCACGCACAGCCATTGTGGAAGATTCCGTGAGCAACATCACCCAATTAGTGAAACGATATGGGAGGTGGAACTTGTGGAGGCAGGCTCTGAGGTAATCCCAGATAAATCAATCATAGGCCTTCTGCTGTCTAAAAAAAGTGCTCCAGAAGCCGTGGATTGACAGACGTTGGCTACGGTTTGTATGTTGTCCCAAATAACCAATTGGGAATAAAACCAAATTGCTCAGGGGAAATGAGAGAAGAAGCAACTACCCCTAGGCGGTTTGCCATTATTTTGGTAAAAAGTTTAGTATATGTGTTAGTAAGAGATATGAGGCGCCAGTCGGCCAAGTCCAGCTTATCCCCTTTCTTATACAACTTTATCATGAAGGCCTCTTGCCCTCCAGGAAGAAGGCGCAATTCCATAAGGCAATGGTTCATTGAGGCAAGCATCAAGGAGAAAAAATTTGAAATATTTCTTATAGAACTCATAAAGGATACCATCTGGACCTGGGCATTTCCTGTATGGTGCACTGTGAACGAGAGACCAGAGTTTATCCTGAGAAAGCAAATTTATCAACTCCAGATAATGAGAAATGGTGAGGATATGTGAACTTTTGAGAAAATTGTCCACTTCAGCCAGCTGAACTGGATCAGAGCGAGAAAATTTGGAGTAATAGGTTTATAATTCAATTGCCACTTCAGCTAGAGTATTTGTGACGGAGTGGTCTGGCCTCCGCACCTGTGTGAAGGCCAATCTTTGGTGCAGTGAGAAGAATTTTCGAAAAAAGTAAACAGACCATGTATTTCCTGCATTATATGCTTTGCTTTATACTGAACACAAACCCGATGATTCTGTTGTCTTACCAGTGCATTGAGGCGAGCGGACACTTCTGCCCACTTATGACCCCAAGCCAGGCTGTAGCCTGCCACTGGGACATTGGATTCAAGGTGGTCCACTTCTGCCAGCATGTGCAAAATGATTGCTGAGGCAGCATGCAAGTGACATTATGAGATGTAGTGAGCCGGGTGGATGATGTTTGCTTTGAAGGTTGACCAGGTAGAGATTGGGTCTGCACATAACGTTGTGGTAAACTCTGGAGCTGAGGTCTCAGTGTCCCACAACAAGGAAAACCTGGGTGACGTGATCTCAGTGGGGTGGAGTTTGCACCACTTTGGCGCCTATGCTGCTGGATTGGACAAAGAGAAGGAAACCATACCATCCTGTGGTCGGATAAATCAATTTTCATCATTGTAAAGTGGAAAATTTGGGATTGAAATTTCAACGGTGCAAGAATAAGGTCAATGTGGTTCATAGACCTTAGCTGGCTATTGTGCACATGGGGGCGAGACATGTTTTGGAGTAGTGGTGCATGATGTGGCAGAGTATCAAACAACCCCAGGGTGGCTTTTAGAACGCGAAGTTCAATGTGCCCCTGTGGGGGTGTAGGTGACAAGGGCCAGCGGTCTGTGGTTGGGTTGGTCCAGCAGTTCATGTCACCAACAACAAATGGGTCAGGGTATAGCAGAAGAGAATTGATGGCTGAGAAGAAATCCTGATGATCTTGTGCACAGGTTGGGGCTAAATTTTAAAGACAGTGTGAACATGTTATCCCACAAAAAGGTGACTAAAAGGACATGGCCGTTGAGGTACAACGTTGACAAAATAAATTTAAAGCTATGGGTCACTCAAACAAGCACCCCTAGTGCAGTGACCAAAAGGTAAGTTAGGGGAGGAGCATAGTTGCCCATTTTTCCTCTGAACCATGCGGACAGTGAGTTTCCTGAATGGCCAGGATGTCCACAGGTAAATTATTTTTAAAATTCAGTTTCCTAGCCCAGGACGGCGAGGCCTTGAGTCCAACGATGTTCAACATCCCTATAGTAAAGACCTTCATCTCACCTTAGGTGCGAGGGGAAGGGAACCCATGCCCTTCAGCCTCCTTGTTCTCAGCACATCACTGTTTGGCAGCGTCGGTATTCTGTGCTGTGGAGTAAGGTTCAGTATGTGAAGCTTTTGCAGTGGGGTTTGCGTTGGCTTTTGCCTTCTGACTTTTCCCCACTGTGGGACGAATTTTTGGCATTATGTTCACCTGCAGTGCACCATTGCATGATGGTGGAATTTCAGCAGGATTATTGGTTAGCAACTTGAATTCAATCGATGCTTGGTAGCATTGGCCATGTGAAACCAACTCACCCATCGGGTCTTCAGCTTGGGTGGCTCAATCTGATTGGTGGAAGGATTTGCAAACCACTTTCACAGCAAATGACTCGATGTCCTCCTGGAGCTGTGTAGGCAGGATCATGGATGCAGTCTTGGCTGCCTTCTTGGCCGCCACCACTTTGCAAGCCTGCTTGGCCTTCTTACACTCCTGCGGGGATACAGGTTTCACTTTAATGTAACACCCAGTAGCGCCCCACGGGAAGGCTGCATTAGTGTCTACTGCCAGTTCATAGTGGGCGTCTGCACCACACATTGCTTCTGGGATTATTTTGGTTTGAGTAATGCCCTCCTTGGTGGGGCAGTTATGGGCCTTGTGGCCAAAAGTGTGACAGAAAGTGCAGATAGGATGCGCACTATCCATGGTGACCCTGAATGGGTGGGAGTCTTGCCCATTAATTTCCACAAAAGCAATGTGAGGGATTTGGGTCAAATCTTCCACTATCCCCACTGATGGGGTGAGAACAGCAATTTCTTTGCCTGTGCACAGGTCCGCCATGAGCGCAAAGCACTGAATCTCAAAGGATTGGATTTTCCCCATAATTAGCGAGCCCAGCCTTCAGGTGGTGCTACAGTATGGTGCGCTTGACTGTAGTAGGTAGGAAGTCAAAGGTTACGAAAATTTGGTTTGATTTAGTCCAGTGAGTGCGCTTCGTTTCAACTACCCATTGACCATCTGGGAGGTTCACCACCACTCGCACTTTTGTGGCTTTGTATGCAACATTTTTGTTTTCAAATCCAAAATCCAGCCAACTTCAAGGCATGGAGTGTGTTGCAACATACACTGCGTTTGGGTATTGTTTGTGTACATCTCCACAAAACTTTCTCCCAAAGCGCCATTTGTTGTATATCCAGGAAGACATGCACCCAGTATTCCACTGACAATAGTGGTTGGGAGTGTGTCATATTGATGAACTGGTTGCAGCGCGCTTTCCAGGCCAAAAATTCTGGGGAAGTGGTAAACGCTGGTCTTATACTATTAATTTTATCTAGGTCACCAGTTTTGCTGGGGCGTTTATGAAACTTTGTTTATGTGGGTCCTAAACCTGTGCCCTTAACTTTGCTCGCCCAATTGCTACCCAACATTGGGTGCACAATAATCTCCTTGACGAGATTATTAAACTTACCTAGACTTGAATTGAATATGTTGCAAAAGTGTTTGCAACGAGAGAGAAAAGTAAATTTGTCTTGTGACGTTTATGCGATTATTTTTAGTTAAAATCAAAACAGCCTCAGGTACACCACTGGTCCTATCAGGTTCGCTATAAAACTGGTCACCAGTGCATATTACCTCAGTATCAAACTTGGTTAGAAACAGCCCTTTAGGCCACTTCCAAGTGTTGAAGCTTGCTTAAATTATTATTAATTTCAAAGCGCTCAACGCCCTTGCCCTATGTCTTCTTAGCTCCAGATTCCTCTTCTGGACTATTTTTATTATTATAACTATGACTATTTGGTCCTTTGCGTTGGTCCTGTGCACTGAGCACCACCACGCTGGTTTTTGGAGAGTTATAGATACTGTCTTGACATTAGACAACCAACCACTTATCTTTACATGCACGAACTTTTCTGTGTGGGACTTTTGCAAAGTGAAAACGGTGTGCACCAGCTGGTGGCCATGGCTGTGGTGGGGATCACCACTGTTTTTGCATTTTGCTGAGGGTTGGAGCAGTCTGGCGTTATTCTCACTACCTCTGGCTGGAAGGTACTCACCCTTCTTGCCCATACCTGGTAGATACAGTCACTTTGTGATCTGAGAGTCATGATTCACTGACTTTACATCAAATTTAATAAAATGGACACAAAAATTGTTTTTCCTTTGGCACCATGTTTGATGGTACTGGCAGGATCATCAGTGAAAGCCTGATGGTGTTGGCCTTAGATAACGTCATACAACCCGTTGTCAAAATGGGGATAGGGTCATTCATGTTCCAAAACGCGTTTTTAAACAAAGTTTCCATATATACTACCAAGTCATGTCTCTTCCCATATGGCTCAGATATGGACTCCATTTCAGTGTATCAAATCACCCCAGAAAACCCTCGCTTGACCACAACAATGATCCGCAAAACCCAAGAGGAGAAGAATGTGTTACAGTTGCAATACAAAAATGTTTATGCAGTTGCTGAAGGTATAATGGGATATGTGGCCTCAGCAGTAAGGGTGGCCAAATATCCCTCTCCATTCTTTGATGCAAATATACATCCTGGGGGAAATTAGACCCTGAATAAGCATTTAGTAGTGAAGTGTTGGCTTTTTCTGCTATAAATAAAGACCATTGGGTTATTTTCTACTGACAGCTACCCTTTCATCCCCTTTAGGGAAAATCAGCACTATTTTAGTGGATACTGGAGCCTCAAAGAATTTTATGGACCAAAACCTAGCCGACTACCTTGAGCTGAGTTACTTGTCTGGTGGTATGGTTAGAGGAGGGGCTTCCCAAGTTATTCCCACGCTGAAAATTATGGGGTTAGTGGACTATCAAGTTGGCACATATCATTTGTCTGATTACTTCCCTGCTTTCAAAAACCTCTTGGACCCCATCTTTTTGGTTTAGAGTGGTGGAGAAAGTTTGACGTCAGGACTAACTTGAAAGAATATACCCTATCCCTAACTTTGAAGAATGGTCACAAGTTGGTTATTCCTTTGGCTGAAGCCAACTTTCAAGGCGATTTTCCCACTGGCCCAATATTTACACTCTCAGCCTTGCCCCGTTGCTGAGGCCCTCAGTGGAGGTTCCCCTACCTTCCTGTTTGGAGGGGTTGGAATCTTCGTTTGATGCGGCTTCAGCTAATGCACTACCTGATCATTCAGAGTTTGATTTTGAGTTTAAGCCCACTGTGGATCTGGTGCGTATATCTTCCCCAATTTACCCATTGACTGTTTATGAGGAAGCGGCTTTAGATGTGTGGGTTAAGGAGCAGTTAGCCAAAGGTGCTATTTTTCAGGGAACCTCCCTTAGTGTTCCCCACTTCTCTTTGTTGAGAAGGCTGATGGTACCCTACGCCCATGCTTAGACTATGGGAATCTTAACAACGTCACCATACCAGACTTACATCCTATCCCCCTGGACTCAAAAATTGCACGTTATGTGGAGAAGGCGCAAGTTTTCTCTAAGATAATTGTTTAAACGCGTTCAATCAGATACTTATCAAGAAGGGCCAGGAGTGGTTAACTGCATTCCATACCAGAAAAGGAATCTTCCAATTTTCGGGTTATGTCCTTTGGACTTAAATTTGCCCATGATATCTTTCAACGTCATATTGATGCGGCTTTGAAGGACCTGCTAGGGGTATGTGAGGTAGCTTATATGGATGATATTTTGGTATTTTCCCCTGCAATGAGTTCTATGCAGTACACCTTCAGCAGGTGGTGGAGCGTTTTAGGGCTGACAACCTTATGCTGAAAATCGGTAAATGTGAGTTCTTTAAGTCCCAGGTCACCTTTCTGGGCAACGTCATGTTTGACCAAGGGCACATGATAACTCCAGACAAGTCAAAAGCAATTTGTGAGTGGCCCACTCCAACTTTGGTTAAGGAATTGAGGAGTTTTTTTGTGGACGTGTACATTCATTAAGAAACTCACATCAAATCTTTCTGAAGTGGCGGCGCCCTTGTATAAGGCGAGTGGGGCAAAAGTTCTCCAGTGGTCCCCAACTTTGCAGGATGCCTTCCAAGCAGTAAAGTGTACTTTGCTGTCCACTTCTGTTCTTTGCCATATTGACCTCAATAAAGAGTTTATTTTTGCTTCAGATGCCTCCAACTTCACCATAGCGGCAGCCCTATTAAAAGTAGGTGAAGATGGAATAGAGCATCTAGTGGGATATTTTTCTAGGAAGATGTCTCTACCATAGTTAAACTACGCCATATATGATAAAGAGTTACTAGCAGTGGTTATACACTGACTTATTGGCGTCATCAATTTCATGGCTCTTCCCAACCCTTCCGCATAAGTACAGATCACCGTGACTTACTGTACTACGCGCACCTCATGTCTTAACCCCACAGCAAACCAGCTGGCATGAGACCCTTGCCCAATTTGCGTTTTCTTATGAGTTTACAAATGGAAAGGCGAATGGTTTGACGGATGCTTTGAGCCATAACCCTGCACTAGCTCCCAATTCAAAGGAGGTGGAGGTGCATGATACCCATTTAATGATTCCACTGGGTAATATTGTGTCTCATCTTTTTTCCCTTGGCCAATGGGCCAGCGCTCGCTCCTCATGAAGGTGTGGAGGGAATATGGTATGTTCAGAAAGGTAGTACTTTCTCAGCCTTTGTCAGCCAAATATACTATGGTCCTTGCTAAGGGTGCATTGAATCAAGAGGAATTTACCAGAGGTTATCATGTAAAGGATGAGATGGTGTGGTTTCAGGGGCGCCTGTGGGTCCCTGATGGACCACTTTTCCTGGAAACATCTAGGACCATCATAACGGAATTACCGTTGGTCATCCTGGGAAGTTGAAGACCCTTGAGCTTATCCGCTGCACTTACGATTGAAAGAGATTAGCCACTCAGGTAGGCAGATATTGTAATGAATGCCATGTCTTCAATTAATGAAATGAATCAACAGCCTTTAGCGGGGTTGTTAAACCAGTTCAAAAGGCTGACGGGCCTTGGACTTCCCTATCAGTTGATTTTATGTTGAATTTCCTATATCTGATGGCTATGATGCTATCATGGTGGTGGAGGACCGTTTAACAAAGTTCGCCCACTTTATCCCTTGCAGAACCACAGTCACCACAGCTGAGATGGGTAGGCTGTTTATTACTAATGTGTTTGCTCTTCACGGGGTCCCTCTAGAAATTATTAGCGATAGGGGGCCCCATTTACCTCTGTCATTTAAGAAAAGTTGTGTAAGACTCTGCAAATCCGTCCCTGTCATTCAACTGCCTATCACCCCCAATCAGATGGGCATACAGAACGAGTGAACTAATGCCTCAAACAGGGAGGATACCCCAGTGGTAGATTATGGACCCTCTACCACTGCCTCCCAAGTTTGATCCCGGTAATGGACTTTGGGTAGGGGACAATTTTGACTGTGTTGGTTTTGCGCGCCAATGCCCCAAACTGAGATAGCGAATAGCAAAGGCGGTCCATGGAGTTCCTGGCCTATCATACGCCGCGCATGGAGGTTTTCAGGTTTTATCCTCCTTTCCTATTTTCTTCACTTCCCTAATCGGTGTGGTATTGTCCCCAGGTCAGCCCACCTCGAATAAAAATTTAAAACTAATGCCTCAAACAGTTCTTGCGGTGTTAACCATCTGCAGATCACTCAGATTGGGTTTCCCATCTCCCCATGGCCCAATTCAGTTATATCAACGCACAACATGCATCAATTGGTTGTTACCCCTCCATTGCCAACTATGGCTTCAATTCAGCCTACAACATGGAGCCCAGTTGTGGATACAAGGTTGAAGTGGTGGTGGACTTTGCAAAAATTATTAAGAAAGTACACCAAGGGGTGAGCGCGAATTTAGATGCGGCCATGCAGGCTTACAAGGAGCATGCTGATGATAAGGGATGAGTGGGACCTGCGTACAAGGAAAGGGATCTCGTGATGCTGAATGTTAAAACATTCCAATCAAGCAACCATGCAAAAAACTGTGACCAAAGAGGATTGAGGCATACCGCGTTGTCAAAAAGATGGGCCACGCCTCATACCATTTGGATCATCCCCCTTCATATCGAATCTTTTCAGTATTCCATGAAAGAAAGCTCACACTGTTAAAGGCCCCCTTCAGAGACTCCCAAGGCTTATATTATGGATGGGGCGCCAGAATGGGAAGAAGAGGAGATTGTAGTCTCTTGTTGGGTAAGAAGAAGACTCAAGTTTTGTATCATGGAATGGATTTGATGCAGAGGATAACAGTTAGGTCCCAGTGCACAATTGCACCCATGCTCAAGAACTAATTGCAGCATTCCACAAGCATTTCCTTAAGGCTGCAGGATCGAAGTGTAACTAAGTAATTGCTGCCATGAAGTTGGCCCTGGCCCACAAAATCTTTTCCTTAGTGAATGACCCTGGAGGGGGAGTGGAGCCCAAAAAGAGGAGAGGGTAATGTCATGTTTACATGACTATATAGAGGGTACCAACAGCAGGAACAAGGCTGGGTGGCAGGAGATCCAGAAGGTGAAGCTTCAGGACTTTCCTGATCTCAAGGTTACCTTGGATCAACGCTGGGTACAATATAGGTACGCCTGGGTTGGTACAAGTGAGGTGCCAAAAGCCCAGCCCCCTGTTTCAGCTCTAGGGCTAAAACAAACGAGTTTTTACTAAATGATGATGAGACAATTCACCTAATTGTGGAATGAAGGGTGTCAGAAATTCGACTATGGGCTCTGCTAGTTGGAAGGCTAACCAGTATGAAGACTGGTCAGCCCTTGCCGTTTTATCTTAGGCGTCAGGGCTAGCAGCGCTGGCTAACCCCATGGCATGTCACCCGTGCCATTTCAGGGATCCCCTTTAACCTAAACTACAGCCAACGAAATAAATAATAAACTTATAACAAAAGGTAGATTAGGCAAAGGGAGATATTTATTGAGAGGGAAGCGCCAGGTATTTATACTATGTACAAAAGGGCTACTGCGCCCATTGCTGACCTAACAGCTCTTCCGCTGGTTCATCCAGCCAACCACTCTTCTTCTTCTACTACTACACCATTCTCTTCCCTGGCATCGACCCTCTTGCGCTGTCCTTCCCAATGTCCAAATTAGTTTTGGTTCATCCTTCGGCCTTAAGTCACCAGTGAACCTTATAAATAATCAATCTAATTAATTGTCAAATTTGTATTCAACCTTTGAGTTGATATAATTGCACTGGAAACCACTTCAGTTGCTTTCTTTGACTTGGAATATCTCAGCATCTCGCTGACATCACTTCTTAATAAATGAGGCACCGGAAACAACTTCAGCCACCTTGAGCTCATAATTGTTGGATCCACCAACATCAGATTATCAGACAGCGATTTCATGGATAAGTGAATACATCAGCTTTCCACCAGAAATCCCACAACGGACCACAAATAGCCATTGGCGTCAACCACTGATTCTGCTGACAGATAGGATCATCCTCAGCTATTAGTTGCTGATGATCCTTCTATTAATTTGGGGCCACCAATTGGCCTCACTCGAACCTAAATACCAAACTCAGTGGAATACTAATTTTTGCTCAACCCAAATTGGGGAGCAACTAACCAGAAATCGAACCAAATAATACAAAATTCAGTCAATAAACCATTCTGCCAGGATTGGCCATATCATCCCAAATATTGATAAATCATTGGAGGATTCCATCTGGTTAAAATCATGACAGGGGGTTCAAAAAATGTTCCATTTATGAAAGTGTGAGCTTGGGTCAGATTCATCTTCTGTTGATTAATCAAATAAAATTGATTTCAAAATATGTAACCCTTTCAGATGGAAGTATGCGCCTATTGGTGCACCAAGGCTTGATACCACTTCTACTGATCTAAAATTTCCCTGAGATGGTTTAAGTATCTTTTCTTGAGACTAACGTTTCTCGTTGGTTGTCTTCCCAAATAAACCCCATTTTCGTTTTAAGTTTTTCCATATGTGGACTTGGGTGCAACTGTGTGCAGACCTCTTAGAGAAGGTCTTACAACGTAATAGCCAATTTTACTAGTTAAAATCATCACAGCCTCAGATACACCGCTGGTCCTACCAGGTTCCCACCAAGCCTGGTCACCAGTGCACTCTACCCCTGTATCAAACTTGGTTAGGAACAGCACTTTGGGCCACTGACAAGTTCTGAAGCTTACTTGAATTTACTATTTTTAATGCGCTCAACACCCTCGCCCTATGTCATCTTAGCTCCAGCTTCCTCTGCTGGGCTATTTTTATTATTATAACAATGACTATCTGGCCCCTTGCGTTGGTCATGTTCACTGAGAACCACCACGCTGTTTTTGGAGAGCTATAGCTACTCTCTTGACACCACGAACAGCCATTGTGGCAGATTCTGTAAGCATTATCACCCAATTTGTGAACTGGGGGAGGTGGAATTCGTGAAGGCAGGCTTAGAGGTAATCTCAGTTGACCCTATCATAAGTTTTTTGTTGGTCTAAGAACGCAAGCGCCCCAGTAGCTGTAGATTGCAGACATTGACCACGGTGTGAATGTTGTACCTTATTGACTGCTTGGGGATAAAACCAAACTGCTCAGAAAAAATTACTTCAGAGGCAACTTCCCCTAAGCGGCTGGCCATAAAATTAGAAAATAGCTTAGTATCTGTATTAATAAGTAATATGAGGCGCCAGTTGGCCAAGTAAAGATTATCCCCTTTTTTATACAGCGTTATTTTGTACAACTCCTGGCTTCCAGGAAGGAGGCGCTTTTCTAAAAAGACATTTGTTCTCTGAGGTAAAGATTAGTGAGGAGAAATACTTAAAGTATTTTTTGTAGAACTCATATGAAATCCCATCTGGAGCCGAGCACTTCCTGTGCGGTGCAATGCAAATGGCATACCAGAGTTTGTCATTTGTAATTAAATTAAATAACCCTGGGTAGCGGGAGATGTTGTACGGATATGTTCGCCATTGAGAAACTCATCAATTATGGCAGGTTTGACTGGTTCAGACTTATACAACTTGAAGTAAAAGTTTTGAACTTTGACTGCCACGTTGGCTGGAGCGTCTGTGACGGAGTTGTCTGGTCGCCTCACCTGTGAGCAGGCTAAGCTCTGTCATGGCATGAAGAATTTTTGGAAAAAATAGGTGGAGCACGTGTCACCAGCTGTTATATTTTTTGCCTTGTACTGAACACAAATGTGATGTTTATGTTGTCTCACCAGTATGTTGAGATGAGCAGATACTTCTGCACACTTATGACCCTAAGCTAGGATGTACCCTGAAGCAGGGAAATTAGACACCATGTGTTCCACTTCCACTAGCATGCACTTAATGACCGCAGAGGCAGCCTGAGAGTGTTAAGATGAGATATGGCCTGCCTGAAGGATAATGTTTGCTTTGAAGGCTGACCAGGTAGAAAGTGGATCAGCATAGAATGGTGAGGCGAACTCTGGTACCAAAGTTTTGGTGTCCACCCATGCTGAAAACATGGGCATTGTAATATTGGCTGGGCAAAGTTTGCACCGTTTCAGCGCTTGTGATGAAAGGCTTGATAAAGTGAAGGATACTGACACAATCCTGTGATTAAAGAAATCATTTTTTATCATTGTAAAGTGACTAATCTGGGTGCAAAAGCTCAATGGGGCAAGAATGATGCAATGCAGGACATAGACCTCAGCTGACCGTTGTGCATATAGGGACAGGACATGTTGGGCAGCAACGGCGCATGCTTGGGGAGGGTATCAAAAGCCCCAAGGTGGCTTTTAGGACGCAGAGTTTGATGTGCCTCTTCAGGGGGTGTAGGTGACAAGGGACAGCGGTCTGTGGTTGGGTTGGTCCAGCAAATCATGTCACCCACCACAAATGGATCAGGTGGAAGTTGGAGAAAAAGTTACAGCTGAGAGGAAATCCCAGCGATCCGTACACAGGTGGGGGCATAAACATTAACAATAGCGTGCACTTCATTGTCTCATGAAAAGGACATGACAAGCACACGACCATTGAGATACAAATATTTAGATAGAAAATTTAAAACTATGGATTGTATGTATAAGCACCCCACAGTGCGGCGCAAAAAAGAAAGGTAGGGGAGGAGCATGGTTGCCCATGTGTCCTCAGCACCATGTGGACAGTGGGTTTCCTGAATGTCCAGGATGTCCACAGGTAAATTATTTAATAAAAACATGGTCTTCTCATGATGGTAAGATCATGAATCTAGTGAAGTTTAACGTTCTTATTGTGAAGGAGACCCCCATTGCACCTAAAGCGCAATGGGAAGGCCCCCCTGCCCTTCACCCGCCTCTTTTTCAGCACGCTCCTTGGTGGCTTAATGTGTATGTTGTGCCACATATATGAGTCCTTAAGAGTTTCCTTTGCTTTGGGTGTTTTATCAAATTTTGTGTTTTTGATTTTGGTTCACTTTTTGTATTGAGGTGCTCCTGCGGTTCACCATTAGAGGTTGAAAAAAACTCAGGGAGGGTTGGTTAAAGGAATTGGTTTCAATTGGTGCACAATAAGCTTGAACTGGGGAATCTGACTCAAACAATTGTTCTGCAGATTGGAGGGCCCAATTTGTTTGGTGAATAAAATCACAAGCCACTTCAGCTGTAAACGACTTAATGTTAGCCTGGGGCTGGGCAGGCAGGATCCCAGAAGCTGCCAAAGCGCTGGCTTGGCTGCTGCTCTATTGGCCTTTTTGGCCTTTTTGCACTCTTGCGAGGGCACAGGTTTAACCTGAATATAACACCCCTGCGCACCTCATGGAAAGGCGGCATCGGTGTCAATGGCAGGTTTGTAATGGAAGTCAGCACTTCCCATTGCATAAGGGAAAATTATATGTTGAGTGATGCTCTCCCAGAGAGGGCAGGTGTGTGCTTTATGGCCAAAAGTAAGATAATAGGTGCAGATAGTGGGTGCACTATCCACCATAACGCATAACAGGTGGGAGTCCCTGATATCAATATTAATAACTGTTGTATGTAGAATTTGAGTTAAATCTTCTGCGATGACAGAAGTTGGGGTGATCACTACGATTTCTTTGCCTGTGCTAAGCTCTGGCATAAGCGTGAAGCTCTGTATTTCAAAAGAGTGTAATTCCCCGTAATTTTAAGTCCATCTGAGAGATAGCGTTCTAGGAGTTCACGTCTCACTGTTGTGGGGAGAAAGTCAAAAGTGAAAAATAATTTGGTTAGATTTTTTCCAACGTATGTACTTTGTTTTAACTACCCGTTGACCATATGGGAGATCAACCACCACGCACACCTGTTCAGCGGCATCTGATGCTTGCGCGGTTTAAATATTAGGTCCAACCAACCACAGGTCATTGAATGTGGTGCAACATATACCGCTGCTGGGAAGTAATTGTGCACATCACCACAGAACTTCTCCCAAAGCACTGTTCTATTTATATAAAAAACTCAAATCACATGTTCACTGATGACAGGGGCTGAGAGTGCGGTTTTTTGATATACTGGTTGCACTTCACAAGCCATGCTAAAACCTCCAGCAAAATACTCACTGCTGTTTTTTATATTTGTCTTGGCCACCAGTGTCGCTGGGGAATTTTCTAACTTTGGATGGTGCAAAAACCAACACTTTGCCCTTCACCACGTTTTCCCAACACTTACCAGGCGTTGGTTGCGCACTCTTCTCCTTGTATAGATTATCAAACTTACCAAGCTTGAATTGATCAGTTGCAAATAGTGATTGAAACTATAAAGAAAATACCCCATATATAGTATAACGCAAACTCAAACTTTTGCTAATTTTTTTTTAAAGTTTGTACACTCAGAATATGAAAAATTTGACTGTTTGATACATGGACCTTTAGGGGATCTCTCTCAAGTAAGCTCATAATCCCCTCACCAACTTTGGGGCGTTAATTTTTTTTTCTTCCACTCGATCTCACTCTCAAGCAAATTTTATAAAAAATTTATTTTAAAGCTGCCATCTGGCCAAGTCCATTTTTCTGTTGATGTCCTCAGATCCACCACCTGCTGCTCCAGTGTGGGGCAATGGTGCTACACTGCCTAGCGTTTTCCACCCTGCGGGCAAACACATTTGTATGGTTTTGAATAGCCACCAACCTCTACAGGCTGTTTTGTCCCCCATAAGACTTACCGCTCCACCATGCATGTATCCACCCTTCTCACCCCCATCCATATGCCCTCCCTCATTCCACAATCTCTAATTAACCTATGTATTAACTACATGTGTTTATTCCTGTATGCTGATAAGGCAATTATCAAACTTGCTACCTCTGCATTCACACTGGCTGAATTTATCAATTTCTGCCCGTTTAAGGGCTATTTTGACATTGGCTTCCAGTCAGAGGAGGAAGCTGCAGCAGGGGCTTCTACTCCCTTTATTTACAAAAATACCCGCATACCTACTACCTGAACTAGACTCCCTTTAAACACCACAATGGAGGTGTCCTTTGCATCCCTCCCTTCCCAACTTCACCCCAATTTTTATATGAACAATTGATGGTGGGGCTTTTAGCTTATGGGACTCAGCCCAACCTCGTCTTCATTGTTCCCTCTGGTGCAGAACGCCTTGCTGCCCCTCACGCCACTGCCACCATAATCCCACACCACCCTGCTATAGCCCAACAAATCCCCCATGCTCGTATTTCAGTGGCCTCTGAGCACTTTTTTGGGCTTGTGTGGATAATGGTTGCCAAATTTGTCCCCTCTAGTTTTGTGTATGACCATTTCAAAAAATCCTGCCCCCAAGCCACTTCATCTGGTGCGTCTCCTGAGCCATATTCAGCGGATTCTGAATGGGGCGTTTTGTTGCCCCCTCCCAATCAATGTTCTCACTCGATGGGCCAGAGTGAGAAATAGCCCCCACCAAATCAACCGCCCACATTAACCCACCCAATTTTACCATACCAATCAGAGAAAGGCTTGGACCACCATTCACGCCAAAGCAGACCATTCAACTACAACTACCTAAATTCTTTATCCATTATTCTTGTGAATCAAAATTCGTGGGACCTATTGGCTGAGGTTGACAAATCAGGTAAAGGTATCACAAATGAGGAATCCGGTGAACCTCTTGGCCCAGTTGATTACAAACGGGCCAAATTTTACATTTCTGATTTTGACAAAACCTTATCCCCCAAATCATTCACTCCTAAACCCAATGCCATCCCCTACCAAAGTGACCACCAGCTCGCCTTAGCAGCAGTGGCCTCACCTCTATGCCCAAAACTCGACAAAGCAGTGTATTAATCAGTTTCTCAATACCATCAAATGCTGACCAATCTTAACTTCCCCTCTTAATTCCTAAAGATTCATGAGGAAAAATCACCAAATTGTAAAAAGATGCTGAAGCCGCTTTCATGTATTTGGCAAAACTAGCAGATTTCGACCCAACTGCTAAAATCACCAAATAAAATTTTTACCAAATTTCGCCCAACTCCCCAATGCCCACATTCAAGCTGACCACCATTTAGCGGAATAAATGAAAGCTGTCTTCCAAGCTGATCTTTGAGAAGAGAACTCATTTTTCACTGTCACCCACCCACACCACGCTGATGCCCCAACGCCCTGGCTCTCCACTTTTGTCCATTTCTACAACTATAATAAATATGTCTTGAAGAATATGCCTGTAGAAGAGCTGCCTGACCCCCTCACCCTCTGCCATGGTGGGTTAGTGGTATTCTGCTCACACCTTGTTGGAGGTTTTGTTTTGGTATATTGTTCTGTTTGTTCATTTGTTTAATTCTTTTGCTCATTGAATATTGGTAATGTCCATCTTCTGGTCAGCGTACCTCAAATAGAATTTAAATCTTAAAATTTTAATTTTAAACTTGGGGTATTCTTTGGTGATAGTGTCTACTGGGAGGGCGACGTTTACACCTTTCAGGGAAGGTGCATCTGAGACTGGGTCCAGTTCATCTGAAAAGGCTTGGTCAAACATTTAACAGGCGTACAGCTTTGGTTGCTCCTGAGGTCCTTCTTCTGCTATGGCCTAGGTTTGTGCTCATGTCAGTATGTTTACCCCTCTGACTGGCTGTGTTGAATTTTTGGTTTATTGAGGATGACTGGTTCTTCTTATGAGTTAAGATGTTGTTTTAAACGTCTATTTTATGAAGACAACAGACCAGATGGTGACTATAGTTAAGATATAACTCCTTGGTAATTCTACTTGAAGTTGTATTATTCTGTCATTACTTAGACGATAGCATGCTGCCCTGATCTTCCTGATCCCAAGTAAATCCTCAACTTAATACAACGTAAAGTATTAATACAAAAGCTTATAAATTAAATTATAGAACTGTAGGAATATTTGCCTTTTTTATTAGTATTAACTTGGGATAATTTATAGGGTTCAATGTTCACCACATTTTACCCATGACGCCTCAATTTCAATGGCACTTGGCCAGAGAAAGTAACGAGTTCATTTGAGGGTCTACAATCCATTCAACTCGAGACATTCCAAATGTCTCAGAGTTGGTCTCAAACTCAGAAATATACTCAAGACAGCTTTTCTAACACGTCTGCAAATAGCTGAACTGGTACTCATCTCAAGCAATTGGCAGCACATACCAAGGCAATTCATACCAATAATTAGTAATTAATTAAATCAAAAACTCAATTGGCATTTAAAACTAATTTTGACATAGACCAAAAAAGCTCATGTGCCCGATTCATTTAGTCAGCTATTATTATAGGTCAAAAAACCAACAAAGCCCCCGTGCCCATGTCATCATAGTTGAATATTATTAAGTAGAATCGATATGCCCTGAATCCCAAGTTTGGATATACTTAGGATATTTTTGATTTATAATTACCAACGATTTATATCCAGTCAGCCATTCAACAGGCTGCTGATATAAAAACTGATCATTGTACTGAGGGACTTCTTCTGAATATACTATGATAGTTTCAGGTGGGATGTTTGGGGTTTTAATAGTGGAGGTAAAGAGTCCCATCTCTGCTCCACTCCATCTTTTCCCTGGTAGTATTGATCCTGTTGTACATAGTGAACCCAACGGTTAGGGCAACTCTGGGCATGGTGGCCATGATGAACTCATATAAAACAATTTACCCCTTAGATTCCGCATCCTTAGTTCTTATAAGATGGGCCTGGCTGATGATTTGATTGTTGGCAATTATTTAACCAGGAAAGGCCAATAGGTTAACTGCTGATAGTTGGCATAATTAGGCCCAGATCAGTAGTTGAGCTTTTACAAACTATTCTAAGCTGGTTCAAATTAGAAGTTAAACAGCTGGGGGTTACTTGGCGAAATCTGAACATAACAGTATAAGTCCCTTAAATAAGAAGGTCTAGTGACAGTGGCGGTATGTTTCAACTCTGTATTGGGTGGGGGGAAGGTATTGGATAGATGGCACAAAAACTGGACAATTTTGAGCAGGGGTACATCATCCTCTAAAATTGGAGTTATGACATTGTAAAGCTTGTGTTATGTCTTTACCACAAAGGTCATTGGAATGCACACATCAGAATTGTATAAAGTCCCTGCCCCAGTTAACACTTGGGCTTCCGCCATAAATCAGTCAGAGAATGCAATGAGGGTCTCATTATGCTGTAATCAATGGCCAAGAACTTAGACTTCCACTGCAACATCTTTGCAGTACCTCCTAACAACCGCAGCCAGTATTCTTCACTTCATGTTATGTAACGAGAAGCTGTGAAGATAGTAGGTGACTTGATCAGCACTCAACTTCTAAGGCGGATACTGACAATTTAGCTTTACACCTAGCTAAGGCTCCTTCCGCTGCAAACTCAAATCTTCTAAAGAAGCTGTGGATATTCCCATTGCAATCAATTGGAGGCAGTTTATCAATCAAACTTCCTCCTCCCGCTCATAGATGCAAACCTATGGAGCATACTGAGAGATGGGTCAAGACCCATAAGCAGTATCAATGAGGAGCTGGTCCAGTAGGCCCAGCATCAGATGGCCTTTCCGCTGATTCAGAGGTAGAGTGGGTCCCTTTGGTGGCAGTACAGCCATCACTTGGGGGAATTGGCTCTCTGATACATAATCTCTGGAGCTGCCCTCCTGTATAGAGTAGCTCATGCTGCCTGCAGTTTCAGCGAAAAGCTCCTTGACTGGGTAAACAGGGTCATATTCTCTATAATACAGTTCTCCCCAAACAGCCCCTTATTACTCATCTACTTCCCAATAAGGGGGCTGGGAGGTACTGTCCAACTTCTGCTCTGAGAAATGCAGTCATTCAGTAGTGTCATCCAAGCAATTAGAGAGTTGCCTGTTTTGTTGCCCAAGAATCCACATTTGACTGAACGTGTTGTCAAGCTGGTTCATTACGTCATTCCACTCCTGAAGGAGCTCATCCTGCTTCTTGAGCATCACGTTCAAAACAACTTTGAGTTCAGCATATTCAGCTGTCGTGGCATGCTGTGAAGTTCCCTGTCTGTGCAGGTCTGTAGCGACACAGCTGGCAACTGGAGAATTTTTAATTTTCTATAGTTGTTTAATAGGTCCCTTGTAGTGAGCACCACTGTTATAATACTGGCAATATTTGCAATATGCTGGAAGAGTTTTCACATGGTTGAGCCCACTGATCAATTGGACAGATAATATAAAAGATTTCCATCCTTGGAACACACTTAATAAATATGATAAAATATGGAGCAATTGCTCCAACAACGCCTCTTTATTAAACTTATTATTTTAACAGCAGATACTCTCTGCTCCGCTCTCTTTTCTACTACAATCCTCTCATTTCAATCTTCTCATCTCACTTATATATTAGTGACTTTGGTCAATAGCAACCCTTTTTCTTAGACTATTTAGTTCCACCATATTCTCATTAGTTTATCAGTTTACTTGTCTTAAATTCACTACCGCCTTATTCTGAGGCGATCTACTAAATTCTTGTTGTACGTCAACATCACCTTATTGCCTTATTTGGAGGTGAACCAATAATTATTTGTCCAAAGCTCAGTACTACCTATCGCCAATATTTTGAGGAGATCTCAAAAATTTCATTATATTACTCTGTTATGGTCAATCTCACCCAATCTGCCACAGCTATTTGGAGCTTATTGTCCAGTCATATCAGAATCTTAACAGTGACCTTAAACGCTGAACCCACACAATTTTTAACTCATTTCAGAATTCTTTTTCATTCTCTGCCCTTGCATGGGTCTCTCTGGTAGCCTCAGGGCCGCCTTGCCTTGTATTACCTGGTATCCATGACAAATCAAGTTTTTGTATTTTTAACAAAAACGTTGGGTTTTTGGGGCTTGATCCCCCAAATACTCTGTCGTTTTTTTTGTTGTTCATAGCACCAAATATCCTGGTATTGAAATTGTCCACATACTTAACTTTGTAATACATAAAGCTAGGCTAATTGCAGGGTCATAATCCTAAATTACCTGTTTCATCTTTTCATCACTTTGAGATATCCTAAATTCAGGGTTGGACTGGTCAGTGTATGAAGTCAAAACAGTTACTTTTAAGAGTCAATCTCAATTCTGACATAATTTTGGCGTCAATGTTTTGGTTTAATCCTAAAGCAAGGTGACGATCAAAAGGTTGGACATTTTCAATCATTACAGATATAATTTATTAATCAAATAATTAAAAAATTAGCACATATACTTTTCAATGATTATTTATTTAATTCATATGAAAGAAGCTTGATAAGCGTACTTAGTCAAACTGAAGTCCTGAATTAGAGATTGACAGCTAATTTTAAGTCGCTTTCTGCTTGGTGTAGCTTTCTGAGCAATTTTTACAGCTAATAAAAGTAAAATCTAATCACACATGGTAGTTTCTCTCTGATGTCATTGGATTCCCCGCTGGCTGCCCCAGTGTGGGACAGCAGCGAAACTCCACCTACCATTTTCCATCTGACAGGAAAACGTGCTTGGACTGGCTCACCCAGTCATACCAAACCCATGGGATGATTCATTCCTCCCAAGGATCTCAACGCTCACCTCGCTCAATCCCAAGTGGTGCCCCACTGCCCCCTGGTGCTCCCTCAAAGCAACATGCATTTAAGCCTTATGGTCAAATATGGGAAATTTTTCCAATACAATGTCCAAGCCATTATCAAAATGGCTCAGGTGGTGATGACACTAGCCTGTTTTATTGACTTCTGCCCCTATAAGGGTGTTTTGATATTGGCTTCACTTGTGAAGCTGATGCTGCCACTGCGGTAATGGTACCCCCAGTCTTCCAGGATACATCTTTCCCAACAACATGCACCTGGCTCCCAGCAAACACCACCTTGGTGGTTCAGTTTGCTGGTTTTCCTACCCACCTTCACCTGAGGTGCTCCACCAGGAGCTGATGGACAGTTTGTTAGCCTATGGCTCCAACCCCATCTTGCAATTTGTGGTCCCAAATGGGGCCACACGCCTCGCTGGGTCTCAGGTGTATGCCACGATCATCCATGAAACAAACAAAAATGCCCCATCAATTCCCCCTTGCGCCACTATCACATCTGCCACCAACCATCCATTCTGGGCCTATGTCAAGGGCGTATGGATGATTTGTCCGTCCTGTTTTGAGTTAGACCACTCAAAACGCAAGTGACCATATCTAGCAGCTTCTGAAGACACTGATAGTTCATCTAACGGCCACCAATCTGGCGCCCACCCTGCGCCAATTCTGGCATGGGGTATGATCCTACCTCCCACTCCCCCAAAGCCTGTTGCTGCAGCTGCACCTGCAGCCACCAATTAACCTCCACCACACCCCAGTGCCACGCATGACTCTTCCAATCAAGCGCAGGATTGGACCCCAGTCTGATCCCATGCAACATCCAACAAATCAACCAATCCTCAACCATACGCCAATTCCCCAATTCAAATTTTTCCAGAACCCATGGGAGTTTTTAGATGAAATTTGATGAATCAGGTAATATTATTGAAGAACCATTGCTGAAAGTTGACCGGTTCTGAAATGCAAAATGAAATGCAGAATTCCCCCTCATTTATATGCTCAAAGACAAACTCTGAAACATTCCACAGCGACCACCAGCTTGCAGTAGAAGCAGCCGCCACACCAGATTGCCGTCCCCTCCACAAAGCCACCGCTAAATCAGTGGTAGTTCTTGTAGGAGGAATTCAACCTCCTGTTATCCCTGAAAATCTTACTCCAAAAAGTAAGATTAATATAAAGCAACTTTACAAAAATGTCACCAATGTTATCCAGAACGTGGTAACTGTAGCACAGAATCTGAAAGCTAAGATCACCTGAACCAACATTACAACGTTTGTTAAAGTACCAGATACCTGCATTAAAGCCGTAATAGCTTTAGCTGAATATATTACTGCCATTTTTATGGTTGGCAATTACTTGGAAGTACCAATCATCAGTAATATTGAACCACATACCGCCGATGTCCTGATGCCCTTGCTACCTTCCTTGACATGCACCCTACTCTGGTAAGAGATAGCTGCTGATGAAGAAGTACCCATCAATCCCCCCTCCACTTCCGCCATTGAGGGATAAGCAGTTTCAGCTGCCACCTGGTTAGTTTTGTTCAGTGTGATTCCTTCAATCGCTCATTTAGTCCTTTTGTTTGAATCAATTAGTTACGTTATTTTTAGTTTAAGTTTTAGTTTGGTAATGTCCATCTCCTGGTCAGTTTACCTTGGTTAAATAAAAGAGATTGACAGCTAATCTAGTTGTATAAAACTTCATACCTAATAACATTATAGGTATCTTACAATAAGATTAGTTTTTTTACTATTGTAACTTTTCAAATAAATATCATTTTATATAATACATTTGTCTTATTAAAACAAATTTTTATCTTTATAATAGAGTATAAATATAGAAACTTTTTTCCTAATAAATAAAATACAAAACTTACTTTCCGCTTGAACACTTTCAAGAAAATTTTAATTTAAATTAAAAAACCAATTGCAATTTAATTAGCCATGACACTGACCCTCTGATGTCCACGTCATCACCGCCTGCTGCTCCTGTGTGGGGCAGCGGCGGGATTCCACCCAACGTTTTCCATTTTGGGGAAAACGGCTTGGACTGGTTCATCCAGTCATAACAAATATTTGGGTCAGTTTGTCCCACCTAAGGATCTTGCCATCCACCTCACACAATACCAGGTGGTGCCTTACTGCTCTCATACTCCCCTGCTCTTATATGCTTTACATCCTTCAGGTTAAGTATGGGAAGTTGTTCCCATATGTGGATAAAGCCAGTATCAAAATGGTACAGGCGGTGATGCAACCCACCGGGGTCAGCGATTTCTGCCATTATAAAGGATACTTTGATCTAGGTTTCACATGTGAAGCTGATGCCGCCACTGCAGCAACTGTGCCCCTGGTTTTCCAGGGCACCTTAATTCCCACAATGCACACCCAGCTCCCCGCAGACACCACATTTGTGGTTCAGTTTGCTGGGTTGCCCACTCACCTTCCCCCTACGGTGCTCCATCAGGAGCTGATGGAAGGTTTGGCAGCCTACGGCGCTGAACCCATCCTTCAATTTGTGGTCCCCCACGGAGCCACACACCTCACTGTTCCTCAGGCATCTGCCACAATCAGCCCTAGATTTACTAACACTGTGGAGCAGCTTCCCCTTGCGCCTTTAATGTGACTGCCCATGACCACCCATTCTGGGCCCTTGTTAAGGGTGGGAGGACCATCTGTTCTTCCTTCTTTGAGTTGGATTACTCAAAGCATAGCTTCCCATACCTTGGTGTTTCCGCCGCCTTGGCAGACTTGGCCACCAGCTCCTTATCTGCTGACTGCCCACAGCCCTCTTAGAATAAGGCGAAATCCTACCCCCTTCAAAATCTGTTGCTCCCACACCTGCAGCAGACAATCAGGCCATGCTAAGCCTGGTGCCACCAATGCTCCCACCAATCATGAATCAGCTTGAACACTGGTTCAATCCAGTGCCCCAACCCATTCTTCAGCCTCAGCCACTCCTATTGTGGAAAATGAGGATTTTTATGACATGAACCCATGGACCTCATTGGATGAAACTGACGAAATGGGTAATTGATTGAAGCCTCTGAACTCAACATGGAAGAATTTATCCCGTTACAAACTCTCATTGAGATCCCTTGGCGCTTTTATGCCTCATGGCCAAATGATTATTTGTTATTCACCCAACATCATTTCTCTTTGGCAGCTACTGCCCAACCTAAAACACATTTCCTCCAGAATGCTATTGTCTACACAGCAGTAATATTTCCAAAGTCTCCCTCCTCCAAATCTCGCCCCAAACTTGACCCCACAGAGCAAAAATGGCTTTATTCAGTTTTACAAACATGTCATGGATGCCATTCATAAAGTGATTTCCACTTTGAAATTAAAACCAATAGTAACCGCACTACCTCCACTTTACTGTCCCAACTTCCTGCCATCCGCATTCAAGCAGAAAAATGCTTGTCCACTTACTTAGGTGCAATTTATGCTTAAAACAATTTATCCAAGCAACTAGCCCTCTGCAAACTTGCCCCACATATTGCTGATAACCCCACACCCTTTCTCTCTGCCTTATCCCACACTCTGTATGATGATGAGAAACCCACGGATGAGCCCACTGATCCAATTCCCCTTCTGCCATGGTGGGTTAAGCGTCTTGCCACTGTACCATCTGGTTGGTTGTGATTCTCGTTTTGTGTGTCTAGCTGCTCATTTTGGGTGGTAGGTCATGTTCAGTTTAGTTCATTTTGGTTCTTCCGTTTTGTTAATGTCCATCCCCTGATCAACATAACTTGAAATCTAAATGTAAATTTAAATTTAAATTTAAATGCAAAGCTTAACTTATATTGTATAATTAACATCCAATTATGCACAGTGGCTTGATTATCTCATTTGATTCTTTTTATGAGGCCATGATATATATTATTTTATTAATTTAAAAACCACTCTTCTATTAAATTAGCATTCTCATTATATAAAATAAAAAAAGAGTTAGTATATAAACTATATGTTATAACATTCTAGAAACATATAAATCCTAAATAATTTTATGATGTTAGACAATAAGTTAAATTAGCTCAGATTATTATTCATTATATATAGAAGATAGATGAATATGTGTTAGGACCAGGTGAGCCAAAGTTCACGTTGTTTAGCACTGCATAGTTCTTGTGGAACCACCCGAGGCACCAAGTGACTAATAATATTAAGGCCCTAAGCCTTTTATCCGACTAAGGGTAATCTGTTTAATTTTGTGCATGTTGGCTGCAATGCATGTCATGATGCACAAAATGCTTTTCAAAAATGGAAACAGTAAGCATTGGGTAGTGAGTATTTTTACTAAAGATGGGAATAAGAGAACAATTCATGTCAGTGCTCTCACTTGTGAGGGGACTGGCCTTTAAAAAGGGAAGGACATTGATGAGCGGCTGTGTTATTCTTGGGATACCACAAATTGTGGTATCCTCTCTAGTTGTGAGTTATTCCTGAGTTTTCTCTTGGGGAAGGGCCATAATCACAAGACTGCTACAAGGTTTGTGGTAGGAATGAATGATGAGGCAAGCCCTGATTAGCTGCTTAATCTTTTATCTTCTTAAACTTTTAAAAAATTTCTAAATTTAGACATACTCCATCCACGATAGTCTGACACATGATTGTTCATGGAATTTTGGTTCAATTCAAAAATAATATTGGGAATATGTAAAAAGAGTGGCCAAAACTTTTCTCTCTCGTTGCAATCACTTTTGCAACCTATGCAATTCAAGTCTGAATCTAGTTTGATAAACTCACAGAGGAGATTAGTCTGCGCCCATGTCAGGGAGCAGTTGGGCAAGTAAGGTAAGAGGAGCAGGTGGTAGGCCCACAGCCTCAAACGTTCTAAAACGCCCCAGAGAAACTGGCGGGATAGAATTTTTTTAAAAACTGGCGGTCACTATTTCCCTAGAAATCCTCGCTTGGTAAGCATGATGCAACCAGTACATCAACACGCCGCACTCCCAGCCACTTTTGGCGGTGGAATACAGAGTCCGCATGTTTCTGGACATCCAACAAACAGCTTTATGGGAAAAATTTGTGGAGATGTGCACACCTTTTTCCTGACTGCGGTGTATGTCACACCTCACTCCATGTCACGCAGTTGGCTGGACCTAGGTTTCAAAAACAAGGAGGCAGCAGACAAGGCTGCTGCAGTGCGCATAGTGATTGACCTCCCCAAAGGGAAACGGGTCATAAAAACCAAATGCACCAGATGGACAAAATCCAACCAAATTTTCCTCACGTTTGACTTTTTGCCTACTACGGTAAAACGTGACATTTTGGAGCAACACCTGAAAGATGGTCTCACCATCTACAGCAAAATACAATCTTTTGAGATGCAACGCTTTATGCTGATGCCACACCTGTGCACTGGCAAAGCCATTGCAGTTCTGACCCCAACTGAGGAGATTGCGAAGGACCTAACCCAGATCCTGCACTCCACTTTTATTAATATCAAAGGGCATACCAACCACCCTTTCTGGGTAAGCGTGGACAGCGCGCCCCCCATCTGCACCCACTGTGACGCGTTCAGCCATAAGGCACATGCATGCCCCACCAAGGAGGGCGTTGCATTCCAAGAGCATCCCTCGGCAGCCATGGCCAGTGGAGAGGCGCACTACAAACCAACTGCAAGCACCAAAGAGGCTTTCCCATGGGGAGCACAAGGCTGCTATCTACTGGTAAAGCCTATTTCCCCGCAAGAGCGGAAGAAGGCCAAGCAGGCCCACAGGGCTGCGGCCAAGGAAGTAGCCTAAGTTACCACCGCTATCCCACACTCCCAATGCTAGGAGGACATCAAAACCTTCATGGCGGAAGCAACTTGGGAATCCATCAACCAATGAGATTGGGAAGCCCATACTGATTAGGCCACCCAATCTGAGGATCCAATGGGGAACTCAATCTCACCCAATCTTTGCAACCAAGCTCCAGTTGAAACCGACTTGGGACCCATCCTACCTGAAAATTTTTTTGACCCACTCAACGGTGTACTAAACTCATCCACACCACAAAAAATTTGTTCGACGTTGGGGAAACAAAAGTGAAGGCAAAAGCCAACGCAAACCTTTCTGCTAAGATCAACAAAACTACTGATAGCATTGCTGCAACCACCCGCGCTGCTGTGAAGGCCTGTGGGGATCTAGAGGAGGCTAGTGGGCCTGGGTGCCCACCCCCTCACACCTAAGGTGCAATGGGGGAAACCTTCACTTTAGGGACGTTGAATATTGCCAGACTCAAGGCCTCGCTGTCCCAGGTTAGGAAACTGATTTTTTTACAACAAAATTTACCCATGGATATCCTGGCCATCCAGGAGTCCCACTGTCCACAAGGTTCTGAGGAGGCTTGGAAAACCATGCTCCTCCCATCCCTATCCTTTTGGTCAGAGCACTGTGAGGTGTTAGTTTGGAGATTCAATTTCTTCAAATTTTTATTGTCAGAAACCTTCCTCAATGGCTGAGTCCTCATTGTCACTTTCTTGTGAGCTGATGTGCCGCACGCTATTGTCAACATCTACACCCCAAATGGTGCATGAGAGCGTTGGGAATTTTTCTCATCATTCAAATCCCTCCCGCTACCCCCAGACCCTTTCATAGTCGGTGACCTGAACTGTTGGCTAAACACACCAATGGACCGTTGGCCTTCCCCCTCCCCACGCCCCCCAGGGTCACATAGAACTTCGCGTTCTAAAGGCCACCCTTGGGTTAAAGGATGCGCTGCCATGGTGAGCCCTGCTGCTCGAAAACATGACATGCCCCCACGTCCACAACGGCCAATTAAGGTCCATGTCCTGCATCGACCTTATCTTTACGCTGGCGAAATTCCAACCCCACATTTCCCACTTCAAAACAACAAAAATGGAATTTTCCGACCACCAACTGGTCTCATTAACCTACCACCTACCTGTAACAGTGGCTAAGGCCCCACATTGGTGCAAACTTTGCCCCCTGAACTTGCGTCACCAGGACTTTCCACTTGGGTGGAAGAGGCAACTTTGGCAAAAGAGTTTGTTGCACCATTTTGTGTGGACCCCATCTCCATATGGGCAACCTTTAAAGAGGATACCATCTGTCACTCTTGCCACCTCTCCTCCAGATGCTCATGAGCCACATCAGCTGTCATTTTGCGCGCTCTGGCAGAGTTGGCACACCTGGAGTCCAACATCCCAGCTACAGGATACAGCCCTGCATGGAGCCAAAATTGGGCAGAGGCAGCCGCCCACCTCAACGCGCTCGAAAGGCAACACAAACATTGGGTTTGTGTTCAGTACAGGGCCAAATGTATTATAAAGGGCAACAAGTGCACCGCATATTTTTTAAAATTTTTTTGCACCACACCAGAGAGTGTCCTGCACACAGGTGCAAAGATTTGATTCCATCATGGATATGCCAGCTGAAGTGGCAACTAAAACACATAAGTATTACTCCAAGTTATACTCATCTGATCCAATTCAGCTGGCCAAAGTGGTGGAATTTCTCGACCAAGCCCACATCTGCACCGTTTCCCAATACCCAGAAATAATGAATTTAATTACTCCGAACGAATTATGGCAGCCATCCATGGTGCAACAAACCGGAAATGCTCAGGCCCAGATGGCATTCCATAAGAATTCTACAAAAAGTACTTCAAATATATATCCCCATTGCTTCTTGCCTCACTTAACCAGAGCTTTATGGAAACGCGCCTCCTACCAGGAGAACATGAGGCCTTTACCGTCACACTCTTCAAGAAAGGGGACAAGCTAGACTTAGCCAACTGGCGCCTCATTTCTTTAACTAACACGAATACTAAAATTTTAACAAAAATCATGGCTAACTGTTTAGGGAGTGTAGCATCTGCCACCATCTCACCAGAACAATTTGGTTTCATACCCAGAAGATCGATTTGGGACAACATGCACTCTGTGACTAATGCATGCCAGTCCACAGCCTCTGGGGCACTTATATTCTTGAACCAACAGAAGGCCTATGATAGAGTAAACTGGGAATAACTCAGGGCCTGCCTCCATCAATTCCGCTTACCCCCCACTTCATCAAATGGGTGATGCTGCTTACAGAATCTGCAACAATGGCAGTACCTGGCCCTGGCTTCTTAACGGAAGTGGTCCGCCCTCAAAGGGGCTTGCGACAAGGGGACCCCCTTAGCCCACACTTATACAACTTCAGCCTTGACACTACTTTGAAACATGAGTGCCCAACTCACTGGGGTCCAAGTGCCAGTCCAAGCCCCAGTCAAAATAATGGCTTTTGCAGATGACTGTGTGGTTGGGGTGTCCAGTAATAAAGATGCACGCGCACTGGAAGCTCTCATCCAGGAGTATTCCTGGGTAAGTAACGCTGCACTGAACGCTTCCAAAACCGAAATCATTCTCCTTGGTCAGTCTCAAAACTGCTGGGCCCCTGCAACCAGTGCCCACCCCAGCCCATCTGCTCACACACGTGCTCGCTCTCCCAGCTCACCCCACACCGCCCCACTGGTGCTCCCCTTCGTGCCACGCCCTACCATAGGGCCTGTCCGCCATCTGGGCATGTGGGTGGAGGCAGGTGGATACGTATCAGCAGTAATGGAGAGTCATATTCTAGTCAACGTGATGAAGCGCATCGCCTCTCTCAGAGCCCACCCTACTTCCCTTACTGGCAGGGTTGTTTTAGCCAACTCTATGCTCCTCTCCAAAGTCTGGTTTGGAGCCCACGCCATCCCCTTCTCCCCAAGCTTCTTCAAATCCTTGTATGCCCTGCTGCAAGGATGGCTTTGTCAGGCCACTCTCCACCAGTACAGCTAGAGGTCATGTTTGGCCCTTATCATCATGGTGGCATGGGTCTGCTTGACTTTAGAGCCCATGCTGCCAAGATCTTGGGTACCTGGATTGCAGCCATCACCGCCCCTACGCTCCCCTCCAACACTGGTCACGCGTGGCCCGCTCCAACTTCTCCCGCGCCTTGGGCCTCAACAATCCATCAAACCCCACTCCCTGATGAAAAGGCCGGGCTTCACACCCATTGGCCACAGGTCCTCACGGGACTAAAACCCACTACAAACAAATCTCCTCTCTATGCGGAGCACTGAGTGGAGAATTCATATTAGCGGACACACACCCAGAGAGGCCGCCCCTCTCCTCAGTTCACACAAGAGGTACAGGGGCTACCCATCCAAGATGGCGTGATCCCTCACACGGCCCCATGTCCTATCCAGGGTAGACTACCTGAACATGATGTACATCTCTTACTCCATTGAGACCAAAAAAACTATCTGGAAATATGCACACCATCCTCTGTTGCAGCCTCGAATCCGCTCTCATGTGTGGCGCTGCCTGAGGCAGGTGTACCATACAGCTGAGCGCTCTAATGCTTTACACTCATCCTGCATCGTGTGTGGCCAGTATGGAACGCTGTTCCAACGCCTGGAGAAGCGTCTGACCTCTAAAGTGATTTGGCGCGAAGTTCAACGTCTGCTGGACCAGGATCAAACACACCCCTTCAGCCTGTCAAGAGATATGTTTGCTTTATCAATGGCCTCCCCCCTTCCACCCTCCCTCCATGCTCTGGTGTGTCAGACATTCTCTTTCTCAACTTTAGAAAAAGGATGTTGGAAGTATTAGGGCTCTCAAATCTGCTACTATAATTGGCCCATCATCTGCCAAATTTTCAGATAATAATGTGAATATTAACAATATGAATACCCACAACGAAAAAACCTTAGTGGATTCTCGGTGGAATCCTTTATAACTGGAAAAATACAATTTATCATAAAAATCGGCTTAAAACAGTAAGTACTAATAATAGGATTACTCTGACTCCTCGGTCAAATCAAAGGAGTATAATGTCACTCAGATTGGAACTACTGTAAGGTAAGAAGATTTTACCCAACGATGATTGGGTACAGGTTAACCAATCATTACCATCTGAATCTAACCACTGCCGAGGTGCAAAGATTTTACATGAAGATGATAGGGTAACAATAAGCTAATCATTACTATCTGAGTCCAACCATCACTGAGTTACCCAATCATTACCAGTCAGGTCTGATCACCTCCAAGGTGAAAAGATTTTACTTGCTGGTGACTGGATATAATTCATCCAATTATTACCGCAAGGGTTGGTACTGCCTCAAAAATTTTCATCCCTGATCTAATAGGCGAAAAACCTATATTCCCTAATTTAGACAACTGAGATTTGCATTCTTTTACCTCAAATATCAATGGTCTCAAAATCAGAACAAGTTTGAATAGGAAAAGCTAGTATCGACAAAGGGCCTTTCTTGGTTTTGCCACGCTTATAATAATAAAAAACATAAAAACTTAGAAAAAGTTATTATTTATACTTTTATTAAAAAGTACATTTCTCACTCTGAGAAATTATTTGTAGCCTCCATTCGCGGATCCCACAAATTGGAGCCCAACGCGGGTGCCAAGTTCCCTGAATACTTAGATAAGTATTAACAAAATGGAGACTGTCACCATGAGCAGCTCTTCTGACCTGCAAATAGTTGCTCTCGAAAAGCAAATAGCCAGCTCTTTCTCCCAGCTCAAAAAGTTAGAGCAATGACTGTTCAAACTACCCCTGAAGGACAGATACACCCCTGGTGAAGGGAGTGTTGCCTCCTTCTTGTATGTCTATGAAGCTGCGATGGATGGCGCTACTGACAAGCAAAAAGTTCAGTACATCCTTCCCTATCTAAGCCGCCAAGCTCAAGAGTTGATTGTCCCTCACCTGGATCCTCAGCACACCTGGCCCGAGGTCAAGAAGGCCCTCTAGGCTGAATTTAGGTCCCAGCAGAGCTTACACCGGGCAAAACAGGCCTTTTTGAGCCTCACCATGTATGAGGGTGAAACCCTCTTTAGTTTTTCTGAGCGGTACTATCTCACCGCTCAAAGGTTGGCTACATCTAACCTACTAACCCTAGATGATGCCATCGCCGCTCTCTTAACAGGGTTAGCTTCACAACCCTCTCTCTCGCTAGGCATATCATCTCGATGAAATGCCACTTCACAACTATCTGTGATATAAAAGAGGCCTTGTTGGACGTTGCTCATATCCCTTTATGTGGCCCTACCTATGATGAGGAGGTGCCACCATCTTCTCCAACCCTTGATGAGCTGGAGCCCGCTGAATCGTCGGAGGTGAGGCCACCTGTGCCTATCTTTCTCACCAAACCTGATTCTTTGGTGCATCTTAAACCGGACATTCCTCAGTCATGCAAAAAGGAGATCCCTACTGTGGTCTCCTATTCAGTTCAGCCAGTAGGTGCGCGCCCTAAGGGCATATTCTCCAGAACTACTGGGGTTAAAAAAATGCCAGTTAAAGCCAAGCTAATCACCTCTCCTCTCATGGCTGTATCCCCCACTTCAATCACAACCTTGCCCATGGAAGAAAATACCCCTGGGGATGATTCTGAGGGGGATATGGATGAAGTCGGCTATTACATAGTTGGAGCACCTGCTGAGGTGGAAGTCCCCAATCGCTTAAATGCTGGAGGAGTGGATAAAGCCACTATATCCAAAGAAACGTATCTCAGCCAAATTCTAGGGGAGCCAACCATTATCAATACTGCCAGTGACGCAGATGAGGTGTTATCTCGCCTTATTCACCCTATCTCACATGGCCATACCAGGCAGTCCAATCAGGAACCCCCCTCTTACACTTTGTCTTATGTCACCTCTGGGTGCAACACTAAGAAATCAGTCAACTTAGTGAAGGCTAGGGATGGTATTCCAAATCCTGCAGCAGATGAGGTGGTGATTAAGCCGGTTGAACAATGAGTGGTTGACTTAAATCACATCCTAAAACACCTCTAAGCTCAAAACAAGGCCAACTGCAAAGGGAAAGTCCAGGCACCCAAAGTACAGCCTAGAAAAGGAAAGTCTACCGCTAAGCCCGCGGAGTCAGCCAATTCCCATCCCAAGGCTCAAGAGAATCAATCTTCTAGGAATGCTACCCCTCGTGAACCTCAGTCAAAACCCTCGTGCACTGAGGATGAAAAATTATGGGCTGAAAATTCTAGCCAAACAAAAACAGTGACTCAAAAAGGTCAAGCTACTAATGAGCACTGAGCTCCTCTGCCCTCTTACAAAGTGTTGGATAGGGTTGTATATCACCGCAATTGCACAACTCCCCCAAGTGGAAAATTTGGATCAAATTGGGAGGGACCCTATACCATCATCCATAAGAGAGGAGATGAATGCCATAAAGTCTTTGGCTACAAAAGTTATCCTAATCTGGGTACATGGCTGCTACCTTTGACCCTACACCCCTTCCAACATTCTTGAGGGGGACAATGTTGGACATTCTCTTTCTCGACTTCAGAAAAAGAATGTTGGAAGTATTAGTGCTCTTGAATCTGCTACTATAATTGGCCCATCACCTGCCAAATTTTCAGATAATAAAGTGGATATTAACAATATGAATACCCACAATACAAAAAACCTTAGTGGATTCTCAGTGGAATCCTAATAACCAGAAAAATACGATTTATCATAAAAATCAGCTTATAATGGTAAGTACTAATAATAGGATTACTCCGACTCTTTGGTCAAATCTGAGGAGTATAATGTTGCTTGGATCGGAACTACTGTAAGGTAAGAAGATTTCGCCAGACAATGATTGGGTGCAGGTTAACCAATCATTACCATTTGAATCTAACCATCGCTGAGGTGCAAAGATTTTACGCGAAGATGATAGGGTAACAATTAGCTAATCATTACCATCTGAGTCTGAACATCGCTGAGTTACCCAATCATTACCAGTTGAGTCTGACAACCGCCAAGGTGAAAAGATTTTACTCACTGGTGATTGGATATAATTCATCCAATCATTACCGCATGGGTTGGTACTGCCTCAAAAATTTTTTACCCTGATCTAATAGGCGAAAAACCTATATTCCCTAAAGACAACTGAGCTTTGCATTCTTTTACCTTGAATATTGATGGTCTTGAAATCTGAACTAGTTTAAATAGGAAAAGCTAGTATTGATAAAGGGGCCTTTCTTGGTTTTGCTGTGCTTATCATAATAAAAAATATAAAAACTTATAAAAAGTTATTATTTAAACTTTTATTAAAAAGTACATTTCTCACTCTGAGAAATTATTTGTGGCCTCCATTCATGGATCTCACATGGTGGTTGCAATCGCCATGTGGACTATCCACAAAATTGTCTTGAATGCCATTGCAGGATCCACCCCCACCCTCCCAGAAGCTGTCCGCAGATTCCAGACTCATTTGGTGGACCACTTTCAAGCGTGGATGTTTGGATACCTCCCACCGCGTTGCCAACAGCTGGTCTCCTCCTGGTTCCCAGTTTGGTTCATCAAATCAAACCCCTTCCACCACACATGTTTAATTGTGGCTACGGCCCCTTCACACGTTCTCTCTCCCTCCCCATAAGTGGCGTTCCCGCTGGCAACAAGAGATAGCATCACTTCTCTGGGGTGCCTTCCCTGTTTCTAAGTTTTGTCTCTTTTGGGTCAAATTCAGCATGTCTGTCCCATGGTCGGCCTTCTCCACAATAAATTTTCAAGAGTGGCCAACATCTAGAGCATTAAATTATTTTTTACCAAAATCAAATGTTCTTACCATTTATTTAATAAAAAGAGATTTAGAAATTTTGGAAAAATTGGGAAATTTAGAAAATTGGTTAGGATATAGGGAAACTTATCTGAAGTAAAATCTGACATTTTAGGAGAGTAATTGAGTGATTTCTCAATCTCTTTCTGCTAAGCATCACTTTTTGAAAATCAATTCAGCCTGAAATTTAGCTCCACTAAAGAGATATACGAAAACTATTAGCAAATATGGCGGGAAACACCACAAAAGAACCCGCAGGCTCTGCCAAACGAGCCAGCACCACCCCCAAATGAAGCAACCCTCGGTTACCCACCTCAGGGTCAACCAGAATCACCCGCTCTCAAGCAGCGGCCATGAAAGCAGGCACCACCCCCCAACCTGGAGCTACTTCAACTAGCGCCAGTTCACCTGATCGCACTTCTGCAACCTGCACGCCTAACAGCTCTGTGTGCGCTGCCTCCCACCAACCCTCTGGGCCCCCTCCAACCAAGGAGGCCATCACCCACGCTGTTTTAATGGCGTTTGATTGGTTGAATGCAACTCAGCCCATCCAGGCATTCACCTCCACCATTGTGTCAGCTAATTCAGCCCCATCTATTATTGCTGACGCCGTGTTTCTGGCTCCCTCCATGAGGGGCGATACCCAGCTACCTGGCCCCAAAAACCCTCAGATGTAATGTTGGATTAGCCGCACATTCTGGTTCACTAAGCACCAAATTGGGACAAACTACTCTTCCCAATGAGGATTCAAATGGTTCTGATTTTGGAACTTCACACCAATTCCAATCTCACCCGTCCCATTTAAACCCCATAATTGGCACTAATCAAGTCGGCAATTTATCTCCATATGCTGAAAACGACCAATTCACCAATCAGCCAGTGAGTTTTGCCCACGAAATCACAGCAAATACTCGGGCTAAATTTACCCAAATAGATTGGGATGGTGATGAAACATCGCCCTCCTCCCACTTGGCTGGAGTAAATTTTAATCTGAATGGGCCTCCCCAATTTAGTGAGGCCCAACAATCATCTGGCCCCCAAACCCTCGGATGTAAGGTTGGATTAGCCGCACATTCTGGTTCGCTAAGCACCAAATTGGGACAATCTACTCTTCCTAATGGGGATTCAAATGGTTCGGATTTTGGAACTTCACACCAGTTCCAATCCCACCCGTCCCATTTAAACCCCATAATCGGCACTTCACAAGTATGCACTTTATCTCCATATACTGAAAACGACCAATTCACCAATCAGCCAGTGAGTTTTGCCCACGAAATCACAGCAAATACTCGGGCTGAATTTACCCAAATAGATTGGGATGGTGATGAAACATCACCCTCCTCCCAATTGGCTGGAGTTAATTCCAATCTGGATGGGCCTCCCCAATTTAGCGAGGCCCAACAATCCGCCCCTCAATTTAATATGACGCCAGCAACTGCTGTAACATTCCAGAAACAAGGGAACTCCGCAAACTTGTCCAAACCACCAGCTCACACTCAACCCGCAATTGCAGCCCAAAGCAAACACAAACGTACCAAAGGAGCCACTGGGGCGTGGCAAAAACCTCTGGCACCAACGCTACCCAAAGCTGATCCCCGTGAAGTGGCGTTTATTGTTGATGTTAAGAAGAAATGGGCCGAAACTAGAGCGCAAAAAGCTCTACCTCGCTCAACCCTCTCCCACACAAATTGCCTTTATTATGTACATAATCCTGTTGAATTCTATATGGAGGATTACTTCTCATACTTTGCAGCGATTGCGGAGACATTCCCAACTAACACCACCATCCATGAATCAGTGGAGGGCCACTACATCGATGTGGGCTTCACTGAAGCTGCCCTTGCTGACCATGCTGCCACCCTCCAGGTCATTATTCCGCGTGGATCTCTTTGCATCTCCCGCACACGCTCTCACCTGGAGAAAATTTCATGGGTTACTTTTTCTAAACTACCAAGGACTGTTGATCCTGAGTCTCTTAAACTGGCGCTCCATCGTGGTTTGATGGAGTTTGGGTCTGTTCTTTCAGTGGACTTTAGCGTCCCCTCTTACTATGCTCCCACTCAAAGAGCTCGCACTGCTAGGGCGTCGTTCATCCCCTCCCCCACTTTATCCCGCAACATTGAGGTTATTCCTCATGTGGCGGTAGTTGGGTATGACCTGAGATCTTTTTTGTCGACCCTGATCAGGAGCGCCCCCGGTGTTCATGGTGTAACGCCCTTGGACACTTGTATAGTGGCTGCACAGCTCGAAAACAAGCCCTCTTAGCCACCACTCAGGGGCCTAAACCAGGCCAAAAACGATCCCACGTGGCAGCAGCAATTCCACAACCCACACAATGGGTTCCCATTCAAGACCTGTCCCCTGAGGCCTTACGCCTAGCAGTTGAAACAGCTAACCCCACTATTTGGTACGGGATACCTTCGCGCTCATGCCCCCCTTCCAGTGGGCACCCCCTCCAATCTCCCAGAGTCAACTCCCTCTCTCACCAAGCGCAAGGCATCTCCCACAGGGTGCCCCTCGTCAGCCACCCCCACTCAGGGCTCCGCGGCACCCCCACCAACCTCCACCAGCAATTTATCGCATCAACCCTCAGCTCCCAATGGAGCTATGCCCACCAGCATGGACTGGCAACCCGCGGCCTGCGGTAGAAGTGTCACCTCAAAGAGTCCTACCCCAACCCCACAGTCCATTTCGCGCGGATCCTTTGCAGTGTTGGAGGAAGTGAATATAGACTCAGACGCATCAAATGGGGACACCGCGGAGGTCACCATTGAGCACCCTCAGGTCTTTCCCCTGCAACGGAGCGGGGGCAGCATCCTAGGCTGGCTTACTGGGTCCTCCGCCCCCCACCCTCTCCTTCCCCTCAGAACCCTCGACGCTCCTCACGGATTGCAGCTAATAGTCAAGCTAAAGGACTCAAAACTAGACGCCTCACAGCAGCAGGTTTAAGCGCTGGCAACCCCCAGGACATGGAGGGGAACAGCTATGAGTCCCCATGGCAGCACCCTGGCCCTGCAATCCATCAACGCAAATGGGTTGCAGGACTTTAAGAGGAGAGCCCGCCTCCTCCGCAACTTCAGGACAGCACAAATTGACATAGCTGCTGTCCAGGAGCCCCATATCCTCCCCCACGAACAATCTGCATGGAATGAACAATTTGGAGGCAACTCCTTCTGGACAAGCCATGCCGCCCTTATTGTTTTAATCCCCGGGTTAAAACCCATTCTTTTCACAATATCTAGGTGGCCGCCTCATACTGGCCAAACTCACCACTCCTGACTTCTCCTTCTTCGCTGCAAGCATCTACCTGCCTAATGCAGGTCAGGAGCAAAATCGACTCTTGGAAGAGCTCGTCCAACTCAATCTCCCACGGAATACAGTCCTCTAAGGAGATTTCAACACAACCATAAGTCGCGTCCATGACTCTTACCCCCTGCAGCAAAGGAACGCCCTAAACAAGTCGCCTCCAGGAATTCCTTCGCCTGAGTGGCTTTATAGATGCACTTCCACCCTCCGCGTCTGGCCTAGGTTGCATGACTAGGATCCAGTATGATGGAGGAGCTTTCCAGTCAGCGTCACGCATAGATATGGCACTAATTGGCCCCCTGCTAATTGGCCGCATCTCCTCTCCCATCTCTCGTGACAATCATCTGAGTGATCACAGGGCACTCACCGTTGTCCTCACCACCACGCTTAGACCGTCGCATAGGTTCTGGCCTAGGGTTACCACAGCTCTTCTCAACAACCCCTTCACTAAGGAGAAGCTGTCTATGACCATCCGGGAGACTCTCACCTCCCCCCACCCCACCTGCTTGACCACAAGGCTAGATGGGCGGTGACCAAGGAGGGCATCACCCGCGTTGCTTACAACTGTGCCAAAGCGCAGATGACTGCAGCTCGCGCCAGAGTCAAAAGGGCGGAAGCCAGAATCAGACATCTGGAGCGAAACTGCCAGCCTTCGCCCTCTCCCAGATGGTTGGAAGACTGGGAAGCGGCGCAGGAAGCACTCCGCTTGGAGTTCACACTGCAGGAAGAACGGGCAGAAAACTTTACAACATCTCGTTACTATGCTCAATGGGAACGCCCCACCCGCTTCTTCTTTCAGAAACAGAAAGCCCGGTCAACAGCACAGGATATTACTGCACTGAAGATTGGCACTACAACCACTTCAGATAAGGAGGAAATCACGCAGGAACTACACCGCTTCTACTCCAGCCTCTTCCATGCCACCCAGGTGGACCCATCGGACATCCAAGACTTCCTGTGGCGGGCTCCAGAGCCGCCCATTGACCCACAGGCTGATGAGGCTCTACTGGATATTTCCATCCAGGAGGTGATGGAAACCCTTCTGAAATCCCCACGGCTTAAAGCCTCAGGCCCAGACGGAATACCCTTCGAGGTGTACCTTCTAAAGCCTGCAGTGATAGCCAGAACCCTTTGCGACCTCTTTGCTGCACTCTTGGTGAATGGCGAGGTCCTCCCCGACTCCAGAGGCTCAATCACGACCCTCATTCACAAGAAGTCATACCATGAGAACCTGGCGAACTGGCGCCCCATAGCGTTGATCAACACAGACCACAAGCTCTTTACGAAGCTTCTGGCCAACCGCATCACCAAATGGGTGGCACCTCGCCTCTCCCCATCCCAGCACGGTTTTATTCCGGGGAGGTCGTTATGGGACAACTATAATGACCTTCACGTGACTTTGACTGCTAACTCTCATAAGGTCAATGGCTTTGTGGCTCTCCTGGATATGGAGAAAGCATATGATCGGGTAGCCTGGAAGTGTATTGATGCTTCCCTGGCCCGCTTCCATCTCCCCCCCGCAGCTAGGCGCTGGATATCAGCGCTCTATGACCAGCTCCACACCAGAGTCTGGCGCCAATGGGTTTTACAATGGCAGTACCAGTTGGACAAGGTCTCCGGCAAGGGGACTCCCTGAGCCCTATCCTTTTTAACATCACCCTTGACCCCCTCTTGGCCTCCTTATAGGACAATTTAACAGGGATTCTGGTCCCAGGAAAAACCCCCACACGCACCATGGCATTTGCAGATGACACTGCCATTGCATTTGGCTGCCCTGGGGATGTTGCCCTAGCTGCTGTGACCATTGAGAGGTACACCAAGGCGTCCAACGCCATGGTCAACACCTCCAAGACAACAGTTGTACAGGTCAGCTCCCCCACCTTCTCCCCACCATTTGGTATTGAACCTGTGCGCGGTACCTTCCGTCACCTGGGCGTTCTCACCAACCAACAAGGAGTTGGGCTAAAAGACAATGAGGACTTGCTCCTCGCAGCAGTTAACTCCAGGATTGCCAGCTGGAACCGGCGGCACATCACCCCCCAGGGTCGAGCTCTGATGGCCAATGTGTTCCTCCTCTGTAAAGTTTGGTTCCTAGCGCACGTCTGCCCATTCACAGATGCCTAATAAACGCGGCTCAATGTACTCCTCCGCTGTTGGATCTGGGGCTCAAACCATCCACCAATGGCCCTCTCAACCATTGCCTGACCCTGCAATGAAGGGGGCCTAGGGCTTCTGGACACGCGATCCCACGCCACCACAATCTTCCTGAAGTTCCTATGGCCGATTGTCTGCTGGGACGCGACCCCCATGCCCCAATGGGCGCCCGCCCTCCGCCAGTCAGTGTCAGCAGCTCTGGGTCTTCCTAGAGCATCTCTGACCTCATTAGGGGAGTGGCTCACAAACCACCCAGGCCATCGCCTGAAACCATCCTCATCCCCCTAATGGAATTAGGCTCTCCTTGCCCTGAAACGAGTAGGCGCGCGGATCCACCATGCCTTCCCATACAGAAGGGAAGGCCCTGGCCTCAGCCCCCATCGCCATGCAATTGTGCACAATGGACAAGTTGTCACAACTCGCCTCAACCCCAAGATCGTCCTCCCATCCGCCCAAGACTCCTTGAGCTCCTCCCTCCCTCTGTGAGATTTGACCTTAAGGAATTGTGGAAGGACGTCTATCACCCCACCCTGTCAGCAAAGGTGTCCAACACCTTATGGAGGGTGCTCCACTGTTCATACAGGACAGGGGACCGGACTGGCCCTACCTTCCAGCACCGAAGCTGCCCCCGCTGTGCAGAGCCTATTGACTCCCACCTCCACCGTTTTTTCACCTGTCCAGGTGTTGCCACATTTTGGCCAAAGGCCCGCGCGCTCCTCCATGCTCAGCCCTGGTCTGGACACCCTGTGCAAGACTTCATGTTTGAGCAGACATTGCCTGGTTGCCACCGACCCCTCCGTGTCCTCGCCTATGCCACAGCCATCTGCACCATCCATAACTCCTTCCTTCGTGCTGCCTTTGACCAGCAGGTGTGGACCCTTCCACACATGATCACCCACTTTCAGGTACACTTTGAGATGTCCCTGAAGGTCTGCACTATGTCGCCAACCCTCCCCCGCTCAGTTGTCACTGCAGCACGGCTCTGGCGCGCAAACCCCCTCCCTTTCTCGATGCCTCCTCCCTCCCCTTCCCTTGCCTCAGGCTCTTAGTAGCCCAGGCGTAATTCAATAAACATCGATGAATCCCCCCTTGGGTTGGGACCATCTAGTACTAAAAAAATTGAGTGATTTCTCTGCATAAGAGCTAATCCTCTCAACCTATAAAATGATAGGCATTGTGGGGCAGGATCAGTGTTGGTTGACATAGGGTAGAAAGGCATTAGAAATCCTTACAATATGGCAACTTTGTTAGCTTCACTCCATAAGGGCAGGATTTCAATTATTTTGGCATAAAAATGAGTTGTAGAAAATCTAAAAGGCTTAAATTATGCTAACATATAGATTATATAGAACTAAACTTAATAATCTGTTTACACAACCCAGAGTGAATTGGCTAAACCTTAATAAAACATAAAAAAATTATCAGCACTTCTGATATTTTATAGAAACTATTCGACAAATTTTCTCCTGTAAAAGTTTATATTGTATTTCTATTTAACCAAGGCAAGCCGACTGGGGGATAGGCATTACCAATATGTGTGTAGAAATGGTGGGGGGGGGGAAGAAAAGCAATGATTAGGTATGATTGGGAACCCTGGGGTATACAGGTTACCCCTGTTGCCAGCTGGGACCGCCAGGTATGGGGGGATTGGTGCTCTACTCCAAGGGGTTGCCCCACTATGGAGCAGGTGTGAAGAAAGGGGTCTGTGTGAAGGAACCAGAGTGGGAACCATGAGTTTATGAGTCTCTGTTGTCTTAGCCTCATATACCCATGAAACCAGGCCTAGAAATGCTCCAGTAAATGGACGTGGAACCTTTTGACAACCTCATGGATGGTTGGGACCGTGCCCTTGAACACATCCAAGGCAATAGTGTGGTTCATCCACATTGCAATGGGTATCAATAGGGAGCGCATGGTGGATGGGATTGGGGACATAAGTTGGATTGTGAGGAGGCTCTTTAAGATAGAAAAATCCTGACTGTCCTGGATCTTGAGCAGGCGTGCGACTTCTCGCCATATGGATTTGGATAGGGGGTAGGTTTCTAGGCGGTGGTGTAGGGAGCCCTCTCCTCCACATATGGCGCAGGTTGCGTGGAGGGAGTGGGTGCAGTCTGCCATTCTGTAGGTCCTTCTTAGGCAGTGCCAGGCGTTGGCCCTTACCCTCAGCTGGAGGAGTGGATGGTGCATCATCCTCCATATTGCCTTTTGTGTGGTTAGATCATAGGGGATATCCAAAGTATCTAGGTAGTTGACTCTGGCGATGAATGGAGTCGTGGTGAGTGTATCCTTGTGGGGGTGGTCTTCCAGCTTTTTTAACGTGAAGTGGGGTCTGTGTCATCCCCTTCCCTGCACTGTACCTGTGGTAGCAATGGTCCACCCCATGCGGCGGATGGTTCAGAGGAGGCGCTTAAAGTGAGGGGGTTCCATGCAGGCCCATTGCGTTGGGGCAGTTAGTGAGTTACGTTAATAAGCTGGAAGGATGGTGTGAGTTAGGTAATTTGAGTGCCTGCGCAAAGTTGGCCCTCACTGCCATGGACCAGTGCTAATGTGGGGGGTCTGGGGTTTACACTTCCTCTATCCAGGTGCCCAGGATGCGGTTGGCTTGGTGTTTGAAATCTATCAGGCCCATGCTCCAGCGGGGGCATGGGCCTGATAGCGGTTTGACCCGGACTGGTGAGCGGGATCCAGGCCACAGACACAAACTCTGGATGAGCGCACAAATTGACGTTATAAAGGTGGGAGAGAAGGTGATTGCATGTGCAGGGAACCACAGCATTGGAAGAATGAGCGAGTTGGCTACTGCCACTCGCCCCATTAACCCAGGGGATCTACCCTTGAGGGAGGCGATTCTGTTGGATATCCGTTGTAGCAGGTTATTTTTGATCATCTCACTTGCATACCCCCCTGTTTCCAACCATATCCTAAGATGGCGGACAGGGGTGGTGGTGGGGGGTAATGCAAAGGGTAGGGCGAGTGAGTTTTTGCATCTTGGGCTGTGTATGGTGGGGGATATGGTCCAGTTGGTGGTGTATTTGCCAAGGAGGATGTTTTCGGTTTTCCATTTATTAAGCAATGCACTACTCACTGTGGAGTATTCCTCTAGGGTGCGCTTCATCTGTCAAGCATCACTGTTGTCAGCTATACCTACTACACAGTCATCTGCAAAGGCTAGTATCTTGACAGGGGGCTGGCCCAGCGCAGTTATACCCCTGAGGCGTGAATTGGCAACGCGGAGGAGTGGGTCAAAGCTGAAATTTTACAGTAGTGGGATGAGGGGGTCCCCTTGCTTGAGCCCTCTGCGTGGGGTAATCCTGTTGGTCAGGAAATCAGGGCCACAAACCACCATTGATGCGGATTCCATGAGGAGCATTGCCCAGTTGATGAACCTGGGTTGGAGGTTGAAAGTATGTAGGCACTCTTTTTAGGCATGACCATCTAACACAGTCGTACACCTTCACCTGGTAAAGGAATACCAAAGCACCCATTGCTTTGGATTGGCATACATTGGAGATGGATTGTATGTTAGACCATATGGAGCGCCCTGGTGTAAGACCAAATTGGTTGGGTGATAGGGCTTTTGAGGCTAGTGCTCCCAGTCTTGTAGCTAGAATTTTTGTGAGTAGTTTAGTGTCAATATTTGAGAGTGCTATCAGGCGCCAGTTGTCCAGGTTCATTCTGTCGCCCTTTTTGAATAGAATAATGGCATAGGAAGCCTGGCCTCCTGGGTTGAGACGGATCTCCAGCAAGCACTGGTTCATAGACACTAGGAGGAGGGGGGCGAACTGTTTGTAGTATTTTTTATAAAATTTGTAGGGTGTTCCCATCAGGGCCTGGGCATTTCCTACGTGGTGCAACATGGACTATATTACAGAGCTCCTCCTGCATTATCAGGTTTAGGAGACTATAGTCTGGTGGTGCCTTCTGTATTCCTGTGGAGTGTAATTTTTTTATTTTTTGGGGGAGGGTGGGGTGTCACAGTAAAGTTCGGTGTAATAGTGGTGAATTTTTACCTTGACCTCTGTTGGGTCAGTTACCACAGTTCCTTCAGCTTTGTGGACCTGTGTGCACTGGGGCATGTTGCCTTGAGAGTGGTATTAGCAGAAGAAGCATGCCAAGCAGGTTTTTCCTTCTTTTATATGCTTACCTTTCCATGATACTTTGATTCTGTGTTGGTTTTCGTGGATGAGGGCGTTGATGCGGGCAGAAATTGCTTCCAGTTGCACCCCCAGTTTGGGCTGTATCCTGTTTTTGGGTATTGAGTTCAAGGTAGTTAAATTCCGCCAGGGTGCATCTGATCGTGTTGGTATCCGCGGTGTATTTGTGTGAAGTGATATGTCAGCTCTTGTTTATTAGTTCAGATTTGAATTTTTCCCAAGATTTGATGGGATCTGATGCAAACGGGGCAATGAATTTTGGGCTTGAGGCTTTGTACTTGGCCCATTTAAAGAATTTGGGGAGTTTTATATATTCTGGGTATAGCTTTCTCCAGGGCGTCATCTGCATTTGAGTCCTGGTTGGCATGAACTGCACTGAAACTAGACAATGGTCAGAGAAATTAATTTTTTGTAGCAAATTTAGTAATGAAGAAGTGACAGGGTTTTGGTGCGAGATGTGGTTGATGCAGCTCATCGAGATGAGCATACCCTCACATATGCTGGGGCGGGTCATGTGGAGAAGGAGTGGAGCCCCAGGGTGGAGGGTGTTGTACAGGCCAAGAGATGCCTTAATCGTGCAGAACTCAGAGTGTCTGGTGGGTATCCCCTGGGGTTGGGCCATCAGTCCATAGTGGGATCATCTTAACAGTTGAAATCACCCAACAGGATAGTGACCGGTGGTAGGTTGAGCATTGTGATGTATTCAAGGAATTGTTTCCGCTCAGATGTGATGCATGGTGCATAGATACAGGCTATCAATAGTGTGTCCTCTTGGTTTGAGATCCTTGCACCTAGGATGCATCCATCTAAGTGTGATGAGGATTCAACAATTTTTAATTTTTTGTTATTATTTTGAATGACCACCCCACAGTGAGATGGCCATATTGACTGGGATGGTGAGACCCTGGCCACCCCAGATCCCTCTTCCCCCTGTAGACAGTGGGTCTCTTGGATGGCCAAAGTCTACCTGGGGTTTGTGCAGGAATTCCAGTTATTTTGGCTCAGGACACTTGAGCCCTGGCTCCTGCGATATTTAGCATCCCTATTGACACTGAGGTGCCTGAGGCACCTCAGGAGCGGCTGAGCCGGGCCTTCCGGCCCTAGTCCCCCACTCATTGCCTTAAACTTGCTCCGTGTGATTAGGCCAGTATGCTCCGAGGCTTCCAGCTCCTTACCTTTTGATGATTTCATGCATATATTGTTATATTTGGGGATTATATTATGCTTTCCTGCACGTGATTTTGGTTGATTCAAGTTGGTGCTCTGATTGGCTTCCAATTGTTTGGGGTTTGATTTTGGCGCTCTGGGCATTATTGGCTCATCCATAGTGAATTTGTAATGTCCCAGTAAGTTTATTTGATTGGGATCACGTGGTGATTCTGTTGGCTTGAGAAAATTTTCTGTATGGGTTGTCTAATCCAACTATTTGGTTTGGATCACATCCTCCATGGTTGCTCCAGCTTGGGAATTAGTTTCTGATTGGCTGGTTCAGCCAATTTACTCTCTGTCCATATGGATCTGGTTTGGGTCAATGGAGGAGGTCATGAGAGATGCGGCCTTGGCCGCTGCCCACTTGTGGGCCCTCTGCACCTGTTTGCGTACTTTGGGTGATATTGGGTTGATGAGGACATAATGTACTATCTCCCCAGAGGAAAGCGTGGTTGGCGTTGACCTTTTGACCAAAGGACTCCTTGTCTTTGTCCATGGCATCATAGCAAAAGTCCAGGGCCATGATGCCCTCCTTCATGGGGCACACATGCTTCTTGTGCCCCAGTGTAGTGCAATGGTTGCAGATGGGTGGTGTGCATTCTGGTGTGATGCGGAAAGGTTTCAACACTCCCCCATCTGGGAGGTGGAATACCGCGGTGCATGGGATTTTAGTTAAATTTGCGGCCACATTGGGGACTGGGTCAATTACAGCGATTGCCTTTCCTGTGCACAGGTTCAGCATCAAGTGGAAACGCTGTAATTCGAGTTGTTTTATTTATCCATAGCTAAGGAGGCCAAATCAGAGTTCATCTTCAATTAGCTTATGGGGGAGGTTGGTGGGAAGTGAGTCAAATGAGATGAACAAAGTGTTTGCTTTGCTCCATCTGGTGTGCGCGGTGCGCACAATTTGTTTGCCCTCAGGGAGGGCTATTTCAACACAGAATTTTGCTGCGGCGTCTGCGTCCTCTTCAATCTCAAAACCCATATCAATCCAGCCACAGTGGATGATATGGGTTGTAATGTATACCGCGTGGGAAAGAGGGAGGCCTGTGCCTCACCTACCTTTTCCCACGGAGTTAGGAATCAGCCCCTAAGAAATGTTGGAGCCTGTGTTCCACTATTAATAGGGGCTGTGCGTACTGTATCTCCATGTATTGATTTTGTTTTGTTGTAAACTCCACAAACCCAGGCGGTGTTTGGGTTTAGGGTTTTTTGGTGGTGTTGGCTCCTGGTCCCCCTCCAGGGCGATTTTTGCCCTTGGGTGCATCGTTTTGGCCATTGCTAATATGAATTTTGCCCAGTTTTGTTGGGTTTTATTAAATTTGCTCATCTCACCTGTGTAATTATAAAAATCTATCTACTTGAATTGAATCTCTGTAAATGATGTTATTATTATGGGAAAGAAAAGCTAAAAGTTTATATTGTATATTTCTCAAAAGCTCAATTTTCTAAATATATGTGAGGTGGGTCAACCTTTGAATAAATATACCACACCAAGAATTTTTCTAGCCAGTACATGTTTTGAACTCAAAAACTGCACTAGGGTGGAAGCAGTTTTATCTGCCAGGGTAACCACCCTTAAAAGCTCAATTTTTACATATCAATTATAATATATATAATCCAAGATAAATAATTTACATTGATATTATTGCTAAAAGGTTTTATTTATAATTAATAAATTCTAATTTATGTATTTTAAATTGATTTATTTAACTAATGTATATATTCACTAAAAACTATAAACTTAGACAAATTTTCTAGAGAGGTTAACCTTAGGATTAATAATATAATAAATAAGGAATCAGGATAATAACCTAGGAAGAAGAGGACGAAAGCAATATTGGAAAGTTCTTAGAAATATCCTATATGCTGAGACTATATGATTTAAATTTTATTTGGGGAAGGCTGACCAGGGGACGGACACTTCCAATAAGATACTAAAAAACTAAATGAACTTTGGCAAGAGGAGGGCACCCCAGAGATGCAGATGCTATCTCCTGTTGCCAGCGAGAATGTTAAGAGAAGGAAGGGGGTTATGTGTGCTGGGGCTTGTGCCACTATTGAGCACGTGTGTAGGAGGGGTCTGAAAAGTTGAAGCAAATTGGGAACCAGGATGAGACCATCTGGCAGTGACAGGGCGGGAGGTACACAAACAACCACGCTTGGAAGTGGTCTACAAGGTGCGACTGGAACCGGTGTATAGCTTCTTGGAGGGTGGGAGTGGAGCCTGAGATAGCATCTAGAACAATCGTGTGGATAGTCCACATAGCGATTGCAAATACCAAGGCACGGAGGGAAGGTGGAAGAGGGTAAGCCATGAATTAAGAAAACATTTCCTTAGACAGGCTGAAGGGCTGCGCCTGATCCTGGCGAAACAGGCGTTGTACCTCACGACAAATCGCTTTTGATGGAGGGCACTCTTCCAGGCAGTGAACCAGCGCCTCATACTGGCCACACATGACGCAAGATGAGTGCAAAGCATTAGAGCGCTCAGCAGTATGGTATACCCATCTCAAGAGCGCCACCCATGGAAATAAATATGCAGCTGCAGAAGAGGGTGGTGGGCGTACTTCCAAATGGCTTTCTGGGTATCTAGGGGGCTAGGGGATGTCCACCTTGTCCAGGTAGTCCACCCTGACCATGGTAGGGGGTCTTATGGGTATTACTCCATTCAGAATGGGAAGTCCTTGTACTTCCTGGGTGAACTGAGGAGAGGGGCCCCTCTGGGCGGTGTGCCCAAAGATGCAGATTCTTAACTCAGCGCTCCACATGGAGAGGAGGATCCTTTGAAGTAGGGCGACGTCCCATGTGGGCCCATAGCAGAAGGATGTGAGGCAAGGTACTTTAACAGAGAGTGGGGGTGGGTAAGATTGCTGAGGCCCAGGGCGTAGGAGAAGTTGGATCAGGCCGCACGGGACCAGTGCTGGGCTGAGATCGTTGGGTTGGTGACTGCAGCGATCCAGGTGCCAAGGATTTTGGCAGCATGAGCCTCAAAGTTGAGCAGGCCCATACAACCACTATGGCGATGGCTAAACATGACATCCAGGCGCACTGGCGGTGGGCGGCCTAAACAAATCCACCCTTGCAGCAGGGCATATAATGACTTAAAGAAAAAAGGGGAAAAAGCGATGGCGTGGGCCCCAAACCAAACTTTAGAGAGGAGCATAGAGTTGGCTAGCACTACCCTGCCTGTAAGGGAGGTTTGGCGGGCTTTTGAGGGAAGCTATGCGTTTTGTAACGCTGTATAGGATTTGATTTTCCATCACTGTAAAGGCGTACCCTCCTGCCTCCAGTCACACCCCCAAATGGCGGACAGGTCCAACGGTGGGGCGTGGCACAAATGGGAGTATGAGCGGGGTGGAGTGGGGTGGGCTTGGCAAGCGATTAAATGAGCAAGTTGGCGAGGCAGGTAGGAAATGGTGCGCTAAGGCCCAGCGGGCTTGATACTGACCAAGGAGAACAATTTCGGTTTTGTAGGCGTTAGGTGCAGCATTACTTACCCTGGAGTAAACCTGGATAGTATCTTCAAGCGCGCGTGCATCATGACTGTTAGACACCCCAACCACACAATTATCAGCAAATGCCAACATTTTGACTGGTGCTTGCCCTTGCACATGGACACCAGTTAGGCGGGCATTCACACTTCGAAGAAGTGGGTCAAGGCTAAAGTTATACAAGAGTGGGCTTAGAGGATCCCCTTGGTGTAGGCCCATTTGAGGGCGGACTACGTCCGTGAGGAAGCCAGGGCCACGCACAGCCATTGTGATGGATTCCGTTAGCAACATCACTCAAAAAAATGAATCAAAGGGGGTGGTGGAACTTGTGGAAGCAGGCTCTGAGGTAGTCTAGTTGACTCTATCATAGGCCTTCTGCTGTTATAAAAACACAAGTGCTCCAGAAGCCTTGGATTAGCAGACGTTGGCTATGGTGTGTATATTGTCCCAAATCGACCTTATGGGGATGAAGCCAAACTGTTCAAGGAAATGAGAGCAGAGGCAACAACCCCTAGTTGATTAGCCATGAATTTTAGTAAAAAGTTTAGTGTCTGTGCTAGTAAGTGAAATGGGACGCCAATTGGCCAAGTCCAGCTTATCCCCTTTCTTGTTTAACGTTATCATGAAGGCCTCTTGCCCTCCATATAGAAGGCGCGTTTCCATAAGGCATTGGTTTAGAGATGCAAGCAGCAAGGAGGAAAGATTTTGAAATACTTCTTATAGAACTCATAAGGGATGCCAATTGGATCTGGGCATTTCTTGTACGGTGCACTGTGAACGGAAGACCAGAGTTCATCCTGAGAAATTAAATTCATTAACTCCGGGAATTGGGAAATGGTGCAGATATGTGCACTTTCAAGAAAATTTTCCATTTCAGCTGGTGGAATTGGATCGGATCAATATAATTTGGAGTGATAGTTTTGGATCTCAATCGCCACTTCAGCCAGCATATCTGTGATAGAGTGGTCTTGCCTTTGCACCTGTGTGTAGGCTAAACTCTGGTGCAGCGCGAAGAATTCTTGAAAAAAGTAAGCGGAGCATGTATCACCCACTGTGATATGCTTTGCTTATACTGAACACAAACCCAATGCTTGTGCTGTCTTACCGATGCATTAAGGTGAGCGGACACTTCCGCCTACTTGTGGCCCCAAGCTGGGCTGTAGCCTACAGCGGGGACATTAGACTCCAGGTGGTCCAACTCTGCCAGCGTGCGCAAAATGATCACCAAGGCAGCCCATGAGTGATGGGAGGAGAGGTGGCGAGCCTGGCAGATTGTGTTCGCTTTGAAGGTTGACCAGGTGGAAATTGGGTCTGCACATAATGGTGTGACACACTCTGGAGCTGAGGTCACAGTTTATACCCATGAGGAAAATTTTGGTGACACGATCTCAGTGGGGCAGAGTTTGCACCATTTTGGTGCCTGGGCCGCTGGACTGGACAAACAGAAGGAAACTGATATTATCCTGTGGTCAGAGAAATTGGTTTTAATTATGACGAAGAGGGAAATTTGGGATTGAATTTTCAACGGTGCAAGAATAAGGTTGATGCGGGTCATGGACCTTAGCAGGCCATTGTGCACAAGGGGGAATGACATGTTAGTGAGTAGTGGAGCATGATGCAGCAGAGTATTGAACAACCCTAGGGTGGCTTTGAGAATACTTAGTTCAATGTGCTCCTGTGTAGGTATAGGCGAAGAGGGCCAGCAGTCTGTGGTTGGGTTTGTCCAGCAGTTCATGTCACCAACAACAAACAGGTTGGGGGTAGTGAAAGGGAATTGATGGCTGAGAAGAATTTCTGACGATCTTGTGCACAGGTTGGGGTGTAAATGTTGATGACAGTGTGCACTTCGTCATCCCACAAAAAGAAGACTACAAGGATGCTGCTGTCGAGGTACAATTGTGATGAGATAAATTTAAAACTATGGGTCACTCAAACAAGTACCCCCCAGTGCAATGACCAAAAGGTAAGGGAAGGGAGGAGCATTGTTGCCCATGCTTCCTCTGCACCGCGCAGACAATGGGTTTCCTGAATGGCCAGGATCTCCACGGGTAATTTATTTTTAAAAAACTCAGTTATCTAGCCTGGGATGGCAAGGCCCTAAGTCCAGCTATGTTCAACGTCCCTAAAGTAAAGGCTCCCCCATTGTACCTTAGGTGTGAGGGGAAGGGCTCCTGAGCCCTTCAGCCTTCTCTTTTCATCACATCACTGCTTGGCAGTGTGGGTATTCTGTGCAATGGAGTATGGTTTAGGATGGGAAGCTTTAGCTTTGGGGTTTGCATTGGCTTTTGCCTTCTGCTTTTTCCCCACTGTGGGACGAGTTTTTGGCGTTTTGTGCACTTGTAGTGCAATATTGCATGAATATGGAATTTTGGTAGGGATATTTTTGAGCGCTTCAGTCCCAATTGATTCTTGGGCGCATTGGTCATGTGAAACTGACTCACCCATTGGGTTATCAGCTTGGGTGGCCCAATCATTTTGGGCGTTCCAATTTGATTGGTGGAGGGATTTGAGAGCTGCTTTCGCCGCAAAAGTCTCAATGTCCTCCTGGAGCTGGGATGGTGGGATTGCAGATGCGGTCTTGGCCGCCTCATTGACCGCTGACTTGCAGGCCTGCTTGGCCTTCTTACGATCCTGTGGGGACACTGGTTTTACTTAAGTGTAGCAGCCTTGCGCTCCCAATGGGAAGGCTGCATCAGTTTCTAGTGCCAGTTCATAGTGGGCATCTGCACTGCACATTGCATCCAAGATTATTTTATGTTGAGTAATGCTATCCTTGGTGGGGCAGGTATGGGCCTTGTGGCCAAAAGTGTGACAGAAAGTGCAGATAGGATGCGCACTATCCACGGTGAACCTGAATGGGCAGTAGTCTTGCCCATTGATTTCAATAAAAAGTGGTATGTGGGATTTGGATCAAATCTTCCACTATCCTCGTGGATATTATGAGAACAGCAATCGCCTTGCCCATGCACAGGTCTGGCATGAGCTTAAATTGCTTCATCTCAAGGGATAGTATTTCCCCATATTTAGAGAGCCCAGTTTTCAGGTGGTGCTCTAGCATGGTGCGCTTGACCATTGTAGGTAGGAAGTCAAAAGTTATGAAAACTTGATTTGATTTAGTCCAGCGGGTGTGCTTTGTTTCAACTACCCATTGACTGTCTGAGAGGTCAACTACTACACGTACTTTTGCGGCTTTATCCGCTGCTTCTTTAGTTTTGAATCCAAGATCCAGCCAACCGTGAGTCATGGAGTGGGGGGGGGTGATGTACACCGCATTCAGAAAATGTGTGTGTACATCTCCACAAAACTTTTCCCAAAGCGCCGTTTGTTGAATATCCAGGAACACACACCCCTTATTTCACCAACAATAGTGGTTGGGAGTGCAGCATATTGATGAACTGGTTGCAGCATGATTTCCAGGTCAAAATTTCTAGGGGAAATGGTAACCGCTGGTATTTTATTACTAATTTTATATATTCTGCCAGACTTGCCAGGGCATTTATGAAACTTGTTTGATGTGGGGCCAATACCGGTGCCCTTAACTTTACTTTCCCAACTGCTCCCTGACAATGTGTGCAAACTAATCTCCTCGATGAGATTATTAAACTTTACCTAGACTTGATTTGAATTTTTGCAAAAGTGTTTGCAACAAGAGAGAAAACTGAGAATATATGATTGTATTTATATTGCACTTATCTGGACCTAAGGATATAGTAGGGTGAAGTATTGATTAATTTATGCTTTATGGTTGCAGATCTAGCGATAAAAGTTAAAAATTTTGATCTACAGGTTTTTTATGTTTTTAATACTCTAAAGTAAGTGGAGAGTTGGATAGAATGTAGTAGCATAAAATTACATTATCCACCTCCAATGGCTAATAATAAACCAATGTTTTTAAATTTTTAAATTTTTAAATTTATTGCTGGGAAGGCCGACCATGGGACGGACACTTCTGAATATGACTCAGACGAGACAAAACTTAGTACCAGGGGAGGCACCCCAGAGAAGCGATGCTATCTCTTGTTGCCAGCGGGAACGCCACTTATGGGAAGGGGAGGGAACGTGTGTAGGGAGCGTAGCCACTATTGAGCACGTGTGGAGGAAGGGGTCTGATTTGATGAACCAGACTGGGAACCAGGAGGAGACCAGCTGTCCGCGACGCGGTGGGAGATATCCAAACATCCACACTTGAAAGTGATCCACCAAATGAGACCGGAATCTGTGGACAGCTTCAGGGAGAGTGGGGATGGATCCAGCGATGGCATCCAAGACAATCGTGTGGATAGTCCACATGGCGATTGCAAACACCAGAGCACGGAGGGAGGGTGGGAGGGGGAGGCCATTGATGAAGCAAACATATCTCTTGACAGACTGAAGGGATGTGTTTGATCCTGGCCTAGCAGACGTTGGACTTCGCGCCATATTACTTTAGAGGTGGGGCACTTCTCCAGGCGGTGAAACAGCGTTCCATACTGGCCACACACGACACAGGATGAGTGTAAAGCATTAGAGCGCTCAGCTGTACGATACACCCGCCTCAGGCAGCGCCACACATGGGAGCGGACTTGAGGCTGCAACAGAGGATGGTGTGCATATTTCCAGATAGTCTTTTGGGTCTCAGTGGAATAAGGGATGTCCATCATGTCCAGGTAGTCCACCCTGGATAGGACTTGGGGTCGAATGGGGATCACGCCATCATGGATGGGTAGCCCCTGTACCTCTTGTGTGAACTGAGGAGAGGGGCGGCCTCTTCGGGTTGTATGTCCACTAATATGAATTCTCCACTCTGCGCTTCGCATGGAGAGTAGGATTCATTTGTAGTGGGTTTTGGTCCCGTGAGGACCTGTGGATGATGTGTGTGATGCGAGGTATTTCATCAGGGAGTGGGGGTTTGATGGATTGTTGAGGCCCAAGGCTTGGGAGAAGTTGGAGCGGGCCGCGTGGGACCAGTGTATGGATGGGAGTGTAGGAGCAGTGACGGCTGCAATCCAGGTGCCCAGGATCTTGGCGGCATGGGCTTTGAAGTCAAGTAGGCCCATGCCACCATGATGATGAGGGCCAAACATGACCTCTAGCCGTACTGGTGGAGGGCGGCCTGACCAAAGCCACCCTTGCAGCAAAGCATACAGGGATTTGAAGAAGCTTGGGGAGAAGGGGATGGCGTGGGCTCCGAACCAGACTTTGGATAGGAGCATAGAGTTGGCAAGAACAACCCTGCCAGTGAGGGTAGTAGGATGGGCTCTGAGAGAGGCGATTCGCTTCGTCACGTTGTCCAGTATATGGCACTCCATTACTGCTGACGCGTATCCACCTGCCTCCAACCACACGCCCAGATGGCGTACCGGTCCTATGGTAGGTCGTGGCACAAAAGGGAGCACCAGTTGAGTGGTGTATTTTGAGTTAGTAAGGCGTGGACGTGGGTGAGCAGATGGGCCGGGTTGGAAACTACTTGCTGGGGCCCAGCAGTTCTGAAACCGACCAAGGAGGATGATTTCGGTTTTGGAGGCGTTCAGTGCCGCGTTGCTTACCCAGGAATATTCCTGGATGAGGGCTTCAAGCGCGCGTACATCTTTATTATTAGACACCCCCACCATGCAATCATCTGCAAATGCCATCATCTTGACTGGGGTTTGGCCTGGCACATGGACCCCAGTGAGTTGAGCATTCACATTTCGCAGTAGTGGTCAAGGCTGAAGTTGTATAAGAGTGGGCTCAGGGGGTCCCCTTGTCGCAGACCCCTTTGAGGACGGATTACTTCCGTTAGGAAACCTGGGCCGCGCACTGCCATTGTTGCAGATTCCGTGAGCAGCATCACCCAGTTAATGAAGCGGGGAGGTAGGCAGAATTGTTGGAGGCAGGCCCTAAGGTATTCCAAGTTTACTCTATCATTAGCCTTTTGTTGGTCCAAGAATACAAGTGCCCCAGAGGCTGTGGACTGACACACATTAGCCACAGAGTGCACGTTATCCCAAATCGACCTTCTGGGGATGAAACTGAATTGTTCTGGGGAGATGGTGGTAGATGCTACAGTCCCTAAATGGTTAGCCATGATTTTTGTTAAAATTTTGGTGTCTGTGTTTGTCAGAGAAATGGGGCGCCAGTTGCTAAGTCTAGCCTATACCCTTTCTTGAAGAGTGTGACCGTAAAGGCCTCATGTCCTCCTGGTAGGAGGCGCGTTTCCAACAGGCCTTGGTTGAGTGAGGCTAGCAGCAACGGGGATATATATTTAAAATATTTTTTGTAGAACTCATATGGAATGCCATCTGGGCTTAGGCATTTTCAGTTTGGCGCACCGCGAATGGTAGTCCATAATTCATTTGGAGTAATTAAATTCATTATTTCTGGGTATTGGAAAATGGTGCGGATATGAGCTCTGTCGAGAAATTCCACCATTTTGGCCGGCTGAATTGGTTCAGCTCAGTATAACTCGAAGTAATATCTTTGCATTTTGATTGCCACTTCAGCCGGTGTATCCACAATATAATTATCTGATCTTTGCACCTGTGTGCAGGCCATGCTCTGGCATGGTGCAAAATTTTTTTGAAGAAGTATGCGGTGCACTTGTCACCTTTAGTGATGCATGTGGCCCTGTTTATGGACACAAACCCAATGTTTGTGTTGCCTTTCAAGTGCGTTGAGGTGGGCGGCTGCCTCCGCCCACTTCTGGCCCCATGCAGGGCTATATCCTGAGGCTGGAATGTTGGACTCCAAGTGGGCCAATTCCACCAGCGCATGCAATATAACTGCCGATGTGGCTTGTGAGCATCTGGATGAGAGATGGTGATATTGGCGGATGGTGTCTTCTTTGAAAGTTGCCCATGTGGAAATGGGGTCCACGCAAAATGGTGCAACAAATGATTTTGCCAAAGTTGTCTCTTCCACCCACATGGATAATCCTGGCGACGCGAGCTCTGGGGGGCGGATTTTGCACCAATGTGGGGCCTTTGCAACTGTGACGGGTAAGTGGTATGTTATCAAGACCAGTCAGTGGTCGGAGAATTCCATTTTCATTGTTTTGAAGTGGGAGATGTGGGGTTGGAATTTCGCCGGTGCTAGAATAAGGTCAATGCAGGTCATGGACTTTAATTGGCCATTGTGGACGTGGGGACGCATCATGTTTTCGAGCAGTGGGGCATGTCATGGCAGCGCATCCATTAACCCAAGGGTGGCTTTTAGAACGCGTAGTTCTACGTGACCCTGTGGGGCGTGGGGTGAGGGTGGCCACCAGTCCGTTGGTGAGGTTAGCCAACAGTTCATGTCGCCAATTAGGAAAGAATTGGGGGGTAGCGGGAGGGATTTGACTGATGAGAAAAATTCCCGAGGCTCTTGTGCACCGTTTGGGGCATAAATGTTGACGATTGTGTGTGCAACATTGGCCCATGAGAAGGTGACAATGAGCACTCGGCCATTTAGGAATGTTTCTGAAGATGTAAATTTGAAAAAATTGCTTTTCTGAATTAGCACCCCACAGTGCTTTGATCAAAAGGATAGGGATGGTAGGAGCATTGTTCTCCAAGCTTCCTCGGAACTTCGTGGACAGTGGGACTCCTGGATGGCCAGGATATCCACGGGTAAATTGTTTTGTAAAAACTCAGTTTCCTAGCCCAGGACGGGGAGGCCTTGAGTCCAGCAATATTCAGCGTCCCTAGAGTGAAGGTTTCCCCATCACACCTTAGGTACGAGGGGTGGGCCCCCAGGCCCACCAGCCTCTTCCAGGTCCCCATGGGCTTTCACAGCAGCATGGGTATTAGCAGCAACGCTATCGGGGGTTTTGTTAATTTTTGCAGAAAGAGTTGCATTGGCTTTGGCCTTCACTTTTTGTTTTCCCGACATTGGACAAATTCTTTGCGGTGCAGATAAGTTTGGTGCACCGTTGAGTGGGGCAAAAAAATTTTTTGGTTGGGATAGGTCCCAAGTTGGTTTCAACTGGGGCTTGGGTGCAGTGATTGGGTGAGATTGAATCTCCCATCGGATCCTCAGATTAAGTGGCCCATTTGGCATGGGCCTCCCAATCTGATTGGGTGATGGATTCCTGAGTTGCTTCCACCGCGAAGGTCTCCATGTCCTCCTGGCGTTGTGAGTGTGGGATGGTGGTGGTGGCCTTGGCCGCTTCCTTGGCTGCGGTCTTACAGGCCTGCTTGGCCTTCTTCTGCTCCTGTGGGGAGATGGGCTTTACCAATAGATAGCAGCCTTGTGCTCCCCATGGGAAAGCCTCCTTGGTGCTTGCAGTTGGTTTGTAGTGCGCCTCTCTGCTGGCCATGGCTGCTGAGGGGTGCTCTTGGAATGTGACGCCCTCTTTGATGGGGCATGCGTGCGCCTTATGGCTGAACGCGTCACAGTGGGTGCAAATGGGGGCGCGCTGTCCACGGTTACCCAGAATGGGTGGGTGGTGTGCCCTGCAATGTCAATAAAGGTGGAGTGCGGGATCTGGGTTAGGTCCTTTGCGATCTCCTCAGTTGGGGTCAGAACTGTGATGGCTTTGCCGGTACACAGGTGTGGCATCAGCATGAAACGTTGCATTTTGAAAGATTGTATTTCGCCATATATGGCGAGCCCATCTTTCTGGTTGCTCCAAAATGTCACGTTTTACCGTAGTAGGCAAAAAGTCAAATGTTAGGAAAATTTGGTTTATTTTGTCCATCTGGTGTGTTTAGTTTCGACGACCTGTTGCCCTTCGGGGAGGTCAACCACTATGCACACCGCTGCAGCCTCATCTGCTGCTATTTTGCTTTCAAAACCTAGGTCCAGCCAACCATGCGACATGGAGTGAGGTGCAACGTACACCGCGGTCAGGAAAATTTGTGTACATCTTCACAAAATTTTTCCCATAGGGCATTTTTTGGATGTCCAGATACACACGGACTCCAAATTCCACCAACAAAAGTGGCTAGGAATGTGGCGTGTTGATGTACTGGTTGCATCATGCTTGCCACGCGAGTATCTCTGGGGAAATTGTGACCGCCGGTTTTTTTAGATTTTTTTCTATTCCGCCAGATTCTCCAGGGCGTTTTCAAATGTTAGAGGCTGCGGGCCTTCCGCCTGCTCCTCTTGCTTTGCTTGCCCAACTGTTCCCAGACATGGGCGCAGACTAATCCCCTCTATGAGATTATCAAACTAGATTTAGTCTTGAATTGATTGGGTTGCAAAAGTGTTTGCAACGAGAAAGAAAAGTTCATAATAAACCAATGTTTCATATCAAAAGGAAATAGTCTATTTTATCTTAAACACATCAATAATTTGACTTGTATATTGTATATAATTAAATGCTTTTTACAGTATAGATACTTTATATCATATATCACTACAATCATTAAACTTTAAAAGTAATAGTTAATATATCAATTATGATGTAAATATCTTTACCTTTTAACTAGTTTTTAAGGTGGCTTGATAACATCTAGAATATTAATTTCTAAAATTACTTTTTCTTATTAGAATAATGACATATAAATCATAATTTTTGAACGTGATAAATTTATAAAATCACTATCAGAAAATAGTTATCAAGATTCTTTATCAATGTTATTTCATCAAAACGTTGATTCAACTACCACTAGCCAAAATTTAATATAGTAGCAAATAATAGTATCAAAGCTCTTATATAAAGTACATTATCTGCATATATATTCCTACATAACAATTATATTATAATTTGACTCTAGAGTTATAATGTTAAAATACAGCACAAATTTTATAGGGTTTCTATAGTATTCTATATATCTGTAACTTTTTTAGTGCTAGTGGTGCCAATATAAGAGGAGGATATCCATTCATCTTTATTCACTATGTGCCAAAAAAAGGGATTGTCAAATATTAATAAAAAACCCAACATGGTGCCTTAGCGTTAGCATAAGCATCTATACTAGAAGTGAAAGAGGGATCAGAGTGATTCTTATCTAAAAGGTTCTTCAGGTGGCAGGCAAATGTGGAAAAAAAGGGAGTCAGAGAGTATTTAAAATGGGGTAAAAGGAGACTGAGGTGTGAGTTCTCCCCATCAACGAGGCCAGTGGTGTGCATCATCTTGAAGTAGTGAGCAGGCTGGTGTTTAGCTTAAGAAATGAGTTCAAGACACACATTGATGAATTGTTGTTTTGCTGAATTTTGGAAAGTCAGGGTTGAAAAGCAATTAACTCACCACATTGACGCAAGTGTGGCCTGCTGCAAAAACAAGTTTAATAAATTTTTTGATTTGTTGGGAAAACTATAAGGAATTTTAGATGCAAATACCCTCACAAAGTGGCTTAATTACCATATGGTTGGCCTAACAGATGAGGGAGTTGGTGGGAGCGTTGGCTTCTTTGACAGCCTTTTGATAAAATTTTTGTAAACTTTGGATATTTGAATTGAGGATGGAAATGGCCTCAGGGAGTCAAATTGGGGGTTTTGGGCAGCCAGGGGATGATCAATAGCAGCTCAAGATTCTGAAGGCAGGGCTTTGAAGATTGCAGTGCTGGATAATAATTTTCCATTAATATAAAAAAGTACATAAATAAATATAAAATAAATAGTAGATTCGGTTGTAAAAAGTGCTTTATTTGAAAATAAATCAGTACCATTTATAGTACTATTAAGACAAAAGGAGATTTCAGGATTCTTAAGAAATGAAAGAAGTAATTTGTGATTGCCAAATAACTTAACCATTATCTTTTAAAGCCAGCTGGACTCCTGGATCTTCTGGTATTATTTTCATAGCAACAGCTGAATAGGATAATAATATTATTTAGGGAGATTTAATTAGAGAATTGGGGTTAAGATGAGAAAGGAGTTTCATTGTAAGGTGCTGCAGAAAGAGAAGGGTTTCAGCTTACAAGGTAATCTTGTTTGATGCGGTGAATTAAGGAGATCTTTGAATGGTAAAACCTTTGTTGATTGGATTGGCAGATTCAAAAATGGAATTGGGACTAGGTAAAGCAAGAGATAATAAAAATATAAGGAGTGTTAATCAAATTTGGAGTAATTTAAATAATACCTGATTTAAATTTTAAATTGGAAAATAGAATCAAACCTTAATTCAGGACTTTTGGGGCCCTTTTGAGCCTTTCAAAAAAGTAAAGTCTCAAATATTGGTGTCTGTTGTTACTCTCCCATGGAAAAGGCTTCAGCTTGCAAAGGGAGAATCCCAACAGGGGTTGTTTGAAAAAATCAGTCCAGTTGAAGTCAGGTTGTTCTTGTATGTTTGTTCTTTTTTTAGTACTAGATGGTCCCAGCCCAACTGTATGTTTGTTCTTCAACGTCAGCATTTTTGAGCCATTAAAGGATTTGATTTGGCTAGAGGAGGGTCAGTGACAGGAGTTGGTTGTGTGGCAGTAGCTTATTGGCCGCACACAATTGACCATGGTAATTCCGCCAGCCCCTGAGCTTCAATTTTCAAAGTTATAGTTCTGGAAGTCAAGATCTTGTTGATCATAGTGGTGGGAGCAGCGCCTACAACAGTTGAGGGTGGGTAAAGGTGTAATGATCCCCAAGCAAAATTTTCTTTAGGGCAGTAGTGGAGCTGATGCCAGAGGGAAAAGCGGAAGAAGAAGCTTAATCAGAAAATGCTGTGCACTTGTGCTTTAAATGGTTAATAAAATATTAAAGGTCAGATGGCACAGCTGAATTTTGACGCATGCCAGAATGGATGATCAGGAGTGGATCTGAGTATGATGTGGGAGTTTTTAAGGTGAGTGTCACTATGTAGGGGCAGATTGTTGCAAATGTGCAATTCCTGGAAAGATGTATGGCACAGTTGAGCACCACAAACTGTAACATGGTTTCAGCGCCATAGGCAATCAAGCCCTCTATGAAAACATAGCAGAGGCAGTTGGGGAGAGGTGGGAGGGCAAGCCAAAAACTGGACCACTAGTGTGACATTATTTGGTAATAGATTTCGGATGGTTGGCATGAGGGTGTTTTTAGTTATTAGAAGCAGCTATACTGTCACCAAAACATGGGATTCACAAAGAGAGTTAAGGTCAAAGTACCCCTTGAAGTGGCGGAAATCTATAAAACTTATGGCTTCCTAACTGATGTGGTTAATTTGATGATGGTCATGCATTAATAGGAGAAGAGATTCCCATAATCAACCCAAAGGCCAATACGCAGGTTGCTCTAAGGGAGCACCAGGGGGCTAAGAAGCATCACCAGGAGTTTGCGAGGTGGTGGGCTAGGTCCTAAGACAGGATGTAGTGACTGGAAGTGTTGGGGGGCTAGCTGAGCCAGCCTGAGCGCATATTGGCAGTGGCTGATAGATGCCTGAAAGCGGCGAACTGCTGCCTCTTTGTGGGAAGCAGGCGTCAATCATGTTGACATAAGTCTGGAGTTGCGCAGGAAAAAATCTGGTTAAGCAGAAACTGTTTATTAAAGTTTTGAGTTTGATCAAATAAGTAAATGAAGTGAAAAAGAGAGATTTTTTGTAACTTACTATATTAAGACAAAGAGCTTTAGTATAAAGTTCTATAAGCTTTATTTAAATAGATGTAAGAATATATCTCACAGTATGTAATCATTGAAATTAAAAAATCTTGAGTGATGCCATATTAACTGTAGCTGTAAGTCCTGGGAGCAACCCCTGCGTCTCAACAGTAAGAACATCCTTCAATACCAATAAAGGGCCAAAAATGCTGCTCACCCTCTCACCTGCCAGGGCGCTCTAACCCATGTTTTTGATGGGAGATGGGTGACAGCCTACCCCTGAAGGTTGTCCTTTGCACTCTTTTCACCACCAAGAAGTTAGTGAGAATATTAAGTGGGCATCAGGAGGTGATGGTGGCCAGAAGCTGTTGCCAATAAGAAGGTTTTAATTCCCTGCTGTTCCAGAGTCATTACCCCTAGCTTTTGTTTCAATAATAGTTATAAGTCAATACTTAAAAACAAAATATTCAAATTGCTCTCAGTTTTAAGGTCAAAAATCTAACCTTCCCCCTACCCAGTAAAGGCAAGCTCACAATAACAGATTTGGGCGTACCAAACCCATTTGATTTCTAAATGGGACTTTTTCCTGCCCTAGATTTGGGAGCACCCTGTCAGTGTTGCATAAATCATCACCAGATTTCTAGGCGGAATTTCAAATAATCTTGGTAAAAAAACTCATAATAATCCAGCCAGTCAGGTCAGATCTGAAACAACAGCTATAGCAACTTAGTGTATCATCACTGGTACTTAATAACAAAGATTTTCCCAGGCATAAATACACCATTTACTTATTCCCACATATGGGGCTTATAAGGCAGCAGTTCACAAAAGGGTCTTCTTCACTCCTTTTTTTCTCTCTGACTTACTCTTAGTTTTAAGAAAAATAAATCATCTAATTTTCCCGTTTATTATTAAACTAAGAAGTTCATGGCGCTAATTTCCAACTATGTAACTTAAATTTGGAGTTACCTTGTCAATTATTAGCATTTACTATTTTTAAATGAAACCTTGTAGATGGTTGTACAAATTGATATTCTGGATGGTGCTCTGAGTGGTAGCTCTTTCTGAGTGTCAGTGCAACTTAATTAAATCAGCAAACTCCATGATATATTAAGCAACCCAAACGATTTTTCTCTCCATACTCTTATATAAGTGGGGTGATGCGTTATTTCATTCTATGAGCAAAAGGTCCAACCTCTGGTGAGCATGGTTATTTATGATAGGCTGCACCAAACCTTAAAGCAAAGCTTCTATACCACAAAGAAAGGTTTAATTTCTGACTCAGATAGCTTTGGCTCCACCTCCAATTCCAAGAGGTTAAATTTTAGCTCTTATGTCTCCACACAACTTATTCACCATGAACAAGTTGCAAGAGTGGGTGTGTTTTTTGTTCCAGCTCCTGTTTCACTCTCCCCTAGGACCACAATTTTTCCTGGTGGGCTTCTTCTGGCTGTTGAGTCAGATGCCTCTGTGAACTGTATGGTTTTATATCTGTTGGTGCAGGTGTTGTCTGCAGCACACTAGCAGAGGCTGAAATAAACTATATTTCAGGAGCAACTGTTCCTCCCTTAAAGCCTTTCCAGTGGATATCCAAGGGTTACCCCCTCCCACCCAGTTATGTCTCATGATGCTGAAAATAAAAAAGGATTATTCATACTTTTTGTTCATTGTTAAAATTTGGTTGGGATACTATATGGTATATGTCAAGGCTCTCTTTATTACAGGATCAGCCAAAAATGTTTTTAGCTTGAAATTAGCTCAGGATATGGAGCTAGATCTTGAGGTAGGGTTTTTGTATTGGGCGCTTCTTCAGCCCCTATGATTTTTTATGCTATTAGACGTCCTGTCCCCTTCTCAGTGCATAAGTTTGGCTTCTGTGACCTGTTTACTATGGTTCCAGAGTTGTTGTTTCCCTTTATCAGAATTTGAGGTAATAGACAAGTTGTGATCCCTACTCCTATATTGAGCCCTAATTAATTGACTCTCAAGCCTATTTTTGGAATCTGTCATGGAAGGCTTAATGGGAAAGCTGATTGGGAAGCATCATGCGCATGAAGATTAATAGAAACATCTTTTGTAATAACACCTCTTCTATTCAAATCTCAAAAGGCATGACTTCATTCAATCCAGTTATGAGGACTTCATTGATGAAGAATAATGAAGGCATCATTAAAGTAATTAATAAAAAAATTAGATGATCTTGATCATAAAAAACCATTAAATCTTCTTGCAATATGTACCCACTCGCCCTATAATATCAAAATTATTTTAACCCAATATAGTAGTCTTTTTACCCCATCTTTTTAAAGTTTTTAATTAAACTTCAAAAATGCCAGGTATTTTCTAGAATGTTACTTTGGTGGAGTCTCCGAACATAAAAGAATTGAATAAAATAATAAATATTATCTTAGGAGGAAAAACTTTATTAATATATAGACTAAATATTTATAGGTTTCATGATGATTGACTTCTAATCTGATCTCTTTAATCTCCATGAGATTGAAGCTTCTGTTATTTATTCTTGAGATACGCCTTAGCATTCATAGATGACTTGATTAGATCATAATCGCTAATTCCCCTCAGCAACTGATGAAGAATGTTTGGATTAAACAAACAGGAGACAGGCACACTAGGCGAAATCCTGACACCACCTTTCATCTTCTTTGACCGCTCTTCTAGTTTTGCTGCTTTGAACCCCATTTTAACCTCAGTTTACAGTCTGAAAACTGTTAAACTGACATAAATGTGCTCACTACTGGGGCCTCTAAGCTGTACAGTAAAAATGACTATCACAAAAAATGGAAAAAAAGAACCAAGGAAGTTAATATGTTGACCAATCAAAAAGTATAGTCAATGGGTCACGCCTCTCTTTATTAAGTAAATCCTCTACATACTGAAAGCTTAGCGTTTTGGGACACTTTCAGTTCACTATACCCTCCATTGATTAAGCTCAATATCAACTCCAACATGAGAACATCAACGATATTATTCAGCAACTATTATATGGTATATACTCTATGAGAGACTGTTCCAGTCATTCTCAAACCTCTTTCAAGACTTCCACAACGCGAGATATGTATATTATGACTCTGCTACCCTCAGGAGAACTGACCTTGGGAACTGAAAATACCTCCAAAGCTTTGTCCATCTGGTTATACATTACATCTTACAAGCAGTTGGTCTACACCATCATGAATTAGCCTGACAACTAGGACTCATTTAAACATTGCATTCAAACATTTCTGATTTCTATAATGTTACATACTCATTTGTCCATGGCAGCTGGGAAGCCATGTAGACTAGTTATGACTGATCAGTGAAGCTCAGAATCAACTTGCTATACTAGATAGTGGAATATCGAGTTACCTTGAGGAGCAGCTTCATCAAAATGTACTCCTCCTCAAAATCTCCTGGGGTCAACGCCTCTCATATTGAGGACCTTTTCTGGTTGTTCCAACAACTTTATCTAGGAATTAGCTTACTATGATACCACCTTGAACTAAAGGTTCAAAAGGCCTAGAGGGCCAGAAGGCTTGGAAGGTCTTTCAGACTTTAAGGACCATCTGGCTCTTTGGTAATGACACCTGACAAACCCTAACGACTCTTAAAAATAAGACGTCCTGAATGCACTTTTAGTCTTATGAGATTAAGTAGAATTGTAGCTCAAGTATGCAAGCTCCATTTAGATGGGTTCCATCTGATTCTCAGAGTTTTGATCAAGGCCTTGTCACATGATATGGATAATTTAAGCGCATTATTCAAGCTCAATGAAATCTGTATCTCTCAACTTGAGCAACATAACGAAAATTCAGAACCTGATTAAGTGATTGTGAAACCAGTTACTCCTCCAACGCGCTGTAAACAAGCTTTTAAGGATCAGGTTGATCTCATGGCCTCCAATTCCTGCCTGAACCATCACTGGAATGAAGTTTAAGAGGACTAGAGGGTTGAGAAGATGCTTGGACAAACAAGCCCCTCACGACTGTGAAAAACCCAAGATTTTGAGTTGGTCCTAGTCCCTCTGTCAGCGCTCTTTCCACTCCTACTGTAACTAGACTGAGCCTAGATTTTGGAGAGATTTACTTCAGCTCGAGATAGTATCACCTCCTTTCTGTACGCTTATGTGAGTTTGATGGTGGAGACCACTGAATGTCAGAGGTTAAGCAAATACACTCCTGTCTGATTACCATGGCGCATGAAATTATAACTCACATTTAAAGGAATGTCACGCTTGAGAATAAGTCTGTACCACCCTAAAATCAAGATTTTGGAAGCAACCAGACCTTACCAATCAGAAGAAGGCGTTTATGGACATTTATTTAATCAAAAAGAAATTTTTTTGAAGTTTGCCAGTCGATTTTATGCCTAATCACTACCCCTGATTACTACTAACCATATTATGCTATATGAAGCCATAACCGCTGTATATCCACGTTGGGATCTTATCCTAAGGTCCAACTACATATCATTGGCCAGAAGAGCAACTTCACCTGCATCTGAGAATTTAAGGAAGCTTTTAATGAAAATCCTGAATCTACTTTGATCTCCAAATCCTCCGCTTCTACCTCTCCCAGCCATACTTGAGTCCACGTTGTTGAGAACCAGAAGACTTTCAAACATCAGTGCACTAAATGTAATTGATAACAACATAGCGAAGTTTTGAAAGAGATTTGCTGAGGAGGCAGGTTAAGGGCAAAAAGCATTAAGGATGAATTTCTTCAGGCTAAATCCCTGTAATGCTTCAAAAACCTTTAGCAACCTCCAGGGAGTCTATCTTTATTTTTATTTTTATTACTTAATTTTATCAGGTAAGGCCGATCATGGGACAGACATTTCTGATAATCTCCAACCACAAAACACCAAGAAATAACAAGGGGCGCCCCAGAGGAGCCGAGGCTACCTCCTGTTGCCAGCGGGACTGCCAGTGGAAGGAAGATGGGGAGTGACAGGGGAGGCTGGCCAAAACTGAACACAATTGAAGGAAAGGATCTGACGAGAGGAACCGGATGTGGAACCAGGATGACACCAACTGGCGGTAGTGGGATGGCAGGTGGCCAAATAACCAAGCTTGAAAGAGATCTGTGAGGTGGGAATGAAAGCAACGCGCAGCTTCACGTAGGGTTGGGGTAGTGCCAGAGAGTGCATAAAGGACAATGATGTGTATTGTTTATAGCGTTATTGCAACAATTAAGGCGAAGAGTGATTGGTGGAAAGGGGAGGTCATGGAAAAGGCGAAGATGTTTTTAGAAAAGCATAAAGCCTGCTCATTCTTCTGGCAAAAGAGGCTGCATAACATCTCGCTAAATTGCCTGTGATGGTGGGCAATCTTCCAAGCAATGGACTAAAGAACCATATTAACCACATACAATGCATGAAGTTTGAGAGGCATTGGACCGCTCAGCCGTGTGGTACACTTTTTTCAGGCTTCTTTACACATGGGCGCGAATTTGGAGTTGTAAAAGAGGATGATGTGTGTACCACCAAATGTCCTTCTGGGTCTCTAAAGAGTATGGGATATCAAGCATGTCTAGGTAGTCCACATGGGCAATGAGGTGAATGTTGGGGTACCAGGTTGTTTACAAAAACTTTTTCATGGACTTCTTGTTTGAAACAAAGGAGTAGGGCGATGCCTATGGGCGGTGTGTCCACTGATTATGATTCTCCACTCAGCGCTCCACTTAGAGAGGAGAATTCGTTTGAAGTTGTGGTGACGTCCCATGTGGGCCCACGACAGAGGGATGAGAGGCCAGATAGTTAGTCAGATAATGGGGGTGGGTAGATTGTTGAGGCCAAGGG
>JAKSZP010014862.1:0-82471 GCA_022478985.1 Massospora cicadina | reverse complement strand
GACAGGTAGTTTTATAATTAAATTAACCGAGAGGGAAATTCAGGGACCTTCAGCTTTCTGGACTGGTACCAAAAACCTCGCTAAAGGTTGAAGATTTGGCTTCTTTTGGTTGAAGATCAATCACTCCTTACAATACCGTCCCACCTGAGCAGGCAAGCCCTTCCAATTGTATGTGCAGCGTATCAACTCCAACGTCTTTGCTTTCCCAGGATGTCCAATGCTGAGTCCATCATGATGGTCCTGGATGACTTCCAGGCGAAGTGGGCCAGCAGGAACCCATAGGCGCCCCTGAAACCACACCATCTCATCCTTTAAGAGGTAGCTCCTGGAGAGATCCTCTTGATTTAACTCACACTTTGCAAGTAACATAGTATATTTGGCTGCTAGTGGCTGGAAAAGGACTACCTTCCTGAACATACTATATTTCTCTGCATTTTCCAGAGGTGCAAGCGCTGGCCCGTTGGCCAGGGGAGATGGTCGTTGAGGCAGAATTTTACTAGTAGTAATCATCACCTGCATGTTGTGAACTTCTACCTCCTTGGGATTGGGTGTAAAGCAGGGTTGCGGCTCAAAGCATACGCCAAACCATTATCCTTGCCCTTGGTGAACTCATATCTGAATGCGAACTGGGCAAGGGTCTCATGCCAACGGGTCTGCCATGGGGTTAAGACATGATGAGCGCGGAAGTACAGCAAGGCATGCTGGTCTGTACGTACCCAGAAAGGTTGGGATGAGCCATGCAAGTGGTGAAGCTAATAAGTCAGCACCTCCACCACTGCAAAACTCTTTATCATAAACGGCGTAATTCAATTCTGACAAAGACATTTTCCTAGAAAATATCCACCGGATTCTCTATCCCAACTTCACCTAATTGAAACAAGGCAGCCGCTATGGCGAAGTTCTAGGCATCAGTAAACATAATGAACTCCTTTGAAGGGTCGACATGGTGAAGAACAGTCATGGAAAACAGGGTGCACTTCACTGCTTGGAAAGCATTTTCCAAAATGGGGGACCACTGAAGCACCTTGGCAACGCTAGCCTTGTATATGGGAGCCGCCACCTCAGATAGATTGTGAGTGAACTTCTTGAGGAACGTACACGTCCTCAAAAAGCTCCCTAAATCCTTAACTGAGGTGGGGGTAGTCCACTCACGAATAGCCTTCTCCTTGTCTGGAGTTATCATGTGTCCCTGGTAAAACACGACGTTGCCCATAAAGTGACCTGGGACTTAAAGAATTCACACTTGCTTATATCAGAGTAAGGCTGGCTGTCTTTACCCTCTCCACCACTTGCCAAAGGTGTACCGCATGGGACTATTGATCAGGGGAAAACACCAGGATGTCATACATGTAGGCAACCGCACATACCCTTAACAAGTCCCCATCGCTGCATCAATGCGGCGTTGAAAGATAGCAGGGGCATTCTTAAGCCCAAAGGGCATGACCTGAAACTGGAATATTCCTTTTCTGGTGCAGAAGGCGGTTAACCACTCTTGGCCCTTTTTAATCCAAATCTGATTAAACGCATTGAGGCAATCCAGCTTGGAGAAGACCTTCGCCTTCTCCACGTAGCGTGCAATCTATGAATCCAAAGGGATGGGATGGAGGTCTGAAACAGTGACGTTGTTAAGGTTCCCGTAGTCCACACATGGGCGTAAAGTACCATCAGACTTCTTTACAAAGAGAAGGGGGGAGCATACAGGGGAGGTACGCTGAAAAATCGCACCTTTGGCCAGTTGTTCCTTCACCCTTACATCCAATGCCTCTTCCTCCCGGACAGTCAATGGGTAAATGGGGGAAGATATACACAACAAATCAATCGTGAGCTTGAAGTCACAGTCAAACTCAGAGTGCTCAGGGAGTGCGTTGGCGGATGCTGCATCAAAAGAGGATTCTAAACCCTCCAACAAGAAGGTAAGGAAAATCCCACGGAGGAAGAGGTCTTCAGAAAAGGAGCAAGATAAGGGTTGGGAACATTGGGCCAATGGGGTAATGGGCCCTGGGCGTTATCCTCCAACAAGGGAACAATCAACTGAAGACCATTTGTCAAAGACAAGGTTAGAGTGTTCTCTTTCAAATTAGTCCTGACGTCAAACTTTCTCCACCACTCAACCCACAAAATAATGGGAAACAAGAGGTGCTTGATAGCTTGAAAATGGTCAGACAGAAGATAGGCGCCCACCTGGTAGTCCACCAACCCTATGATGCTCAGCGTAGGGATACCTTGAGAAGCCCCACCTATAACCATACCACCTGGTGAGTAACCCAACTAAAGGTAGTCATCAAGGTCTTGGTCAATAAAATTATTTGAGGAGGCAGTATCCACTAAAATAGTTGTGCTGAACTTCCCAAAAGAGGATGTAAGGGTAGCATACAAGAGGAAGTATCCAGAGTGGGATTTATTCAAAGCAGAAATGCCCCAACCGCACCTAAAAGTTCTTCTGGCTTGTGCAAACCATAAGGATAGGTTTGGGAATCATAGAAGGGGGAGGGATAGTTGGCCACTCTTACTACTGAGGCCACATACCCCTCCATGCCTTCTGCAGGTGCATAAACATTTTAATATTGTAGGCGCAGCTCTTTTTCAACCTCCTGAGTGCTGCGAATCATGGAAGAGGTCAAAAGTGGATTTTCTGGTGTGATTCCAAGCTCAAGATTAGGTTCCAAATCTGAGCCATGAGAGGTCCAAAATGGTTCAGAGTTATATATCAGGTTTTCGTTACAAAACGCATTTTTAAACACAAATGACCCTATTCCTTTACCCTCAATTAAATGCCCGACGTTATCCAAGGCCAAATCCCCCAAGACAATCTGCGCCAATTCCGCCAGCATCATTTGAACATGCTGTCAGAAGGAAAACTTATTTTTTGGAATGCAAATCATTATTTTGGCGGAAAAGTCAGGGAATCACGACCATTGAACCTCAAAGCATCCAAAACCACCAGGTACAAACACGAAGGGTGGATACTTTCCAGTTGGAGGCAACCATAATATCGCTGAGTTGCTCCAACCTTTGGGAAAAAGAGAAACAGCGGTGCGGCTAACAACATCTGGAGCCCACAGCTGATGGCCACTGTTTCCACTTTGTTGAAGTTTTACAGAAAAAGTTTGTGCACATAAGAAAAAAGGGTTATAGACTAATGTAAGGAGAGTGTCTATAACTCTCTTGTTCCCAGCGTGGCAGTGCACGATGCACAAGGCCAACGCCAGGGAACTATCCATTAGTGCTAAAGTAATTAGAGCCCAGCAGAGGGTGCTGGAGCAATAACTACTTGGGCATAGGAGTGCGAGTTTTATAATAGAAACCCACCAAAAGCGATGTGGTGCACATAGCGAAAGGGACTAAGCAGCCCATGTTGGAGGGAACCTGGGTGAACAAATGGTGCATGAATTGATAACTGCAAGGTATTTGCTATGGCAAGGTTAATGGAGCGCGAGACCTCCTTGAAGAGGTTTGCACACAGGATCATTTAGAATATCATAAAATTATAAAATAAACATAAACAGGAAAAGGTTTATTTGGCAAGTTGACCAACAAGGAATGTTGGTCGGGGAAAATGTATTTAAGCTTGGATGGGGGAATACGGGATGTGCTGCAGTGGGCCAAAGCACTGACCCACCAATAGGGCAACACTGCCATCCAAATTGGTGGAATAAGCCAAAGCTGACTTCACTTGAGTGATCGATTGAAGTTGGATTCAACCCAAACAAGTTGTTTCATAAATGGAACAGGTTTCAAAACCTTGTTCCTTGACAAACCAAATTGAACCGTCTACGTTCATTCAGCAAACCATCCATTTTAATGCCTGGGCTGACATAAGGGCTGGGCACTTGGCACCCCACTAGTACCAACCTGGGCATATTTTGCCCATACCCAGCGTTGGTCTAGGGTGTTCCACAGGTCAGGGAGGGCCTGGAGCTTCACCTTCTGGGCCTCCTGGCACCCAGCATTGTCTTTGGGGTTGGTCCCCCCTATGATGTCATGTACATATGATAGATATTTATTGAAAGAGAAGCGCCAGGTAAGTATACTATTTACAAAATGGCTACTGCACTCAATGCTGACTTATCAGCTCATCGCTGGTTCTTCCATCCAAGCACTCTCTCTCTCACTGTGCTTCTCTATTCCATGATGTTGGCCCTCTCGCCCCATCCTTCACAAAGTGAAAATTAGTTTCAGCTTCATCCTTGGCCTTCAGTCGCTCATGAGCTGTATAATTTACTGATATAAATATATATAAAATTTAATTTGACTTATTGATAATGCACCAGAAACAGCTTTAGTTGCTCTAATAACTTGGGACATCTCGCTTTATGCTTACAGATGCTTTGACTCATCATAGTCAATTGTTCAGATCACCTTTCTCAGGCGATAATTAAGATACAATAAATGAGGCAACAGAAACAACTTTGGCCGCCTTGAGCTCGGAATAGTTGATTCCACCAACATTATCTAATTTATACAATTAATCATCCTCAGCAGCTAGTATCCAGTAATCCTTTTAATAATTTGGGCCATTAATTGACTCCACTTAATCCTAACTTCCAAACTCAGCGGAATGCATTGTTTGGCTCAACTCAATTTGAGGAGCAACTCAACGTGCAATCATCAAACTATATGAAATTCAGTCAATAAGCCATTCCACCAGGATTGACCTATTTCATTTCAAATCTTGTTAAATTATTGGAAGAATCCATCTGGTTAAAATTTTGACACCATATTTGGTCTTAGTTGTGCCATCAGTATAATAAGGAAGGTATAAGGTCAACTAACTCATTATTGAATAAATGGAACCCTATTAGCACCATTTGCCAATATGATATAGCCACTCCTTGGATAAGTTATATTAATTGAATCCTTTAAAGTGTAATAGTATCTTAATGTAACTTTGCTGCAAACCAACTGTCGGAATTTTACACAAATGGAATCCTCCAATAATTTATCATAATTTAGGAGGAAATGGCCAATCCTGGAGGAATGGCTTACTGACTAAATTTTGTGTTTTTTTTGATATTTGATGGTTAGTTGCTCCCCAATTGGGTTGAGCGAAAATTTATTATTCCGCTGAATTGGAATGATAGGTTTTAGTGTGGCCAATCAGTGGTTATAAATTTATATTAAGATCATTGGCGAATAATAGCCAAGGATGATCCACTAATTAATTCACCATATGTCAGTGGAACCTGACAATTGCGAGTTTGAGGTGGTTGAGGTTCTTTACAGTGCCTAATATTATAATTGACTGTCACCCAAAAGGCAATACCCAGAAGATTGACTCAAAAAAGTCAAAATGTGATTTCAGCAATATGCTGAAATATTCTGAGTCAAAATGAGCGACTTAAGTGGTTTCTGGCGCATACAAAGCAACTCAAAGATCAAATTTAGATTTGATATTTATAATAATCATTTATATAGCTCACCAGCTACTCAAGACTAAGGAGAAGCCAAAACTGATAATCAGTCATAAGGAAGGATGGGGTGAGAGGGTTGACGCCAGGGAAGATAGTAGTTCAGTGAGAGGCTGAGAGAGTGTTGGCTGGAAGAACCAGCAATGAGCTGATAGGTCAGCGGTGGGCGCAGTAGCCTTTCTGTACATATAAATACCTGGCGTTTCCCTTTTGTTGGGATTTAGGCAATTGGTAAGCTCGCTGGTGCGGTGTGATACCTAAATTCCAACAATATAATTGCAGGAGAAATACTATTCTTAACTGCTAGGATAGTTTCTCAAGAGGATTTTTATAACCACTTATATAAAAATTATATACTAAAACACTAGAAAAAAGTGGGTTTTTAAGGTTTTATTATGTCAATAGGAGGGATAAGAAAAAGAACCCTATTACTATATAATTGCTTAGTATATAAACGATCTTAAGTTCAAAGTGAGACAGTTGAGTAATTCAGTATAAGCCAAAAGTATCTGAATTAGGAAATATGAGGTTTGAACCTATCAGATCTCTCGAAACTCACTTTTCACAATGGAATGGCTGATGGTGGGTCAATAGTAGGTAGGACCAGTCCGTTGGGCAAGGATTTTATATATCTGAACCAATAACCATTGGGGAAAATTTTTACACCTGCTGGAACCCCTATGAGGCTATAAAAGGGGGTGGTCCCCATTTAGGTGGTTGAACTAAATGGTTATTGGGACGGTAAGACCCTTGTATGGACTCCCCTGATTCCATTACATGGTTAGAGCAATCCAATTTCTTAGAATTTTTCTATTTGGCCAAGTTTTATTAATAAAAGTATTGTCTCAATTCAAAGGGTTCCACCAAGAATCAGCCGGGTCTTTTGGCTGATCTCGTCCTTATTTTTGTCCTTATTTTGAACCAAAACACTATTATTACACAATTGAACTTGTAATTGTCCAACATTACCCCCTTTAAGATTGTTAGGGAAGAGTAAAGGCGCAAGAACCAGACATGGACACGGTTTATAGTAACTCTGGTAGCCAGGGATTTGATAAAGAATTCATCACCTCGCTTATAAGTGATTGCAAATGGGCCTTCCCAGTTAGAATTAAGCTTCTCACTTATTGGAGTAGTTCAGTTAAGGTAGTCTAGCACCAGTCTGAATCTTGGAAGGAAGTTAGAGGGAAACTGAGCGTGATAGCGGTTTGACCCTCTTTGGTGACATTCTTTGCCAAGTTGTTCATCGCCTCTAGTTGCAACTGGATGATGTGCTGGGCTAACTTCTTCATAGCTTGCTAAGGATAAGACTTATCAGATAAAATATCTTTGGCTAGTAACTCTAGCACACTAGGTTCTTGACCATACAACACTTAAAATGGCGACATATTAAGGATCTGGTGATAGCTGATACAGTAATCCATAAGGGCACTGGGTAAGTATAAATCCCAGTAAAGAGGGTCGGAAGTAGCCATTTTTCATAAAATAGAGATCAGGGTCCCATTGGCTCTTTCCATGGTACCATTGGTTGAGGGGTTATAGGGGGCTGAGAAAAGCTGTTGTGTTTCCATGGAGGTAGCGAGAATCTTCACCACTATGGAGGTAAAATCTTTCCATTGTCACAGAAAAGGTCCTGGGGAAAACCATGGCGAGAAAATATATATTGATGAAGAAGCGTAGCCGTGGCTTTACCAGTTTGAGCAGGAAGAGCCACAGCCTTAAACCACTTGGTAAAGTGGTCTATGCCCACTAAGATGTACTGGTTTCCCCCAGTAGTCTGAGTAGATGGCCTACCACATCTAGACTTATGGTATGAAAGAGTTGTTGAGGCATAGTGGGCTGATATTGATACCTGGTCTTGAAGCTAGATTGCTTCTTTAAGGTCATAAAGGCATCTAGGACTTCATTCATAATCTCCAAGACTACCTCCCAGTAGTATCGCTCTTGTACCCACTCATAGGTTTTCCATACTCCGCTATGCCCTAGAAGGGTATGGGACTCCAAGATCATGTGTACTTGTTTTGATGGTCGAAGATAGGGAAACCAATTCACCCCTATTTTCTTATATAACTTACCACTTTCCACCTTGAAATTGTGAGAGTGTCAAGATAATGTTTTCCTTACGTGTTCATCCTCATCTTCCCAGGCGTCAGGGGGCATAAGGATGTCTTGTAACCTCTCAGCTTCACATTTGTATAAGCGAAGAATGGGCAACCATATTAATTCATCTACATTCATGTGGAGAGTTTCCTTCCGGTGCTCAATAGTCATATTGTAATATTTGAGCTTCAGAGCCCAGCGAGCCAATTGTCCTGTGGGGTCCTTCATATTCTGCAACCACTTTAGGGAGGCATGGTCAGTGATCACAGTGAAAGAAGACCCATATAAGAAAGGCTGGTAATATTTTAAACCCAGCAAGGCTGCGAGTCTCTCCTTCTCAGTTACGCTATAATTATGTTCAGCTTTGTATAACGTCTTGCTGAAATAGGGGACGAGGTGATACACGCTATTATCATCCAATTGAGCTAGAATGGCCCCAAAAGCATAGTAAGATTCATCAGTAAACAAGAGAAAAGGCTTACCATAATTAAGGTGGCACAAAATTTGACGTTTTTGCAATGACTGCTTTAGTGTCTCAAAGGCGGCCTTTTGTTCAGCTCCCCAATGAAAAGGGACATTATTAGCCATTAACCAGACAAGAGGCTCACTTAGTTGGGCCAACTTGGATATAAATTGGTGGTAAAATACCATCATACCCAAGAATACCTAGATATCGCGCAGGGTTTTGGGAGCAGGCATTTTGGATATGGACTCAACCTTATCATGGAGGGGTTAAATCCCTTTCTGTGATATGGAATATCCAAAAAAATCTAATTCCCTCTGTAAAAAATGTGCACTTGGAGGGCTTTGACTTGGTGATAGCCTCAAATAGGCGCTGAAACACTACCATCAGGTGAGCAAGATGGTTGTTATAGGTTCTCAAGAACACCATAATGTCATCAAGATATTAGCTGATGAGACTCAACTTTAAATCCTGCAAGATGTGATCCATGGCTCGCTGGAAAGTCGTGGGGGCGTTGCATAACCCTTAAGGTAGTTGGGTAGGTTGGAAGAAACTCTCACTGAAAATAAGAGCATATTTCTTCTGATTTTGGGGAGAAAAGTCCATTTGCCAACAACGTCTAGCCAGGTCCATGGCTGAAAAGAAATTGGAGCCTGATAGTTGAGCTAGGGCGTCATCAATTTTGGGGATAGGTAACTATCCTTCTTGGTGAGGTTGTTCAGTTTATGGTAGTCCATTACTACCCGATGACCTCCATTTTTCTTTTTTATCAGTAGAAGTGGGGATGACTAAGGGCTTTGGGAAGGCACCAGCAACCCAGCGTCAAACAACTGTTTTAGCGCCGTCCGCATCTGTACCTCCTCAACTTTCGATTTACAGCAGGGTTTAGATCATATGGTATGAGCATCCCCAACGTCAATGTTACTCATCCAACCCTTCATGTACACATAGTCAGTTTCAAAGTTAGAGAAGATGTCGCCATAGGAATCCAATAAACTATGAGCTTTATTAATTTCTGAAGGGGTTAGATTATCAGAGATTTAAACAGTGGGCAGAGTACATAATTTTTGATCAGCAGGTAAGCCCATATCCACTATAGACTCAATAAGTGTACTTGTTTAATTTCCTCAAAAGGAATCAGCAGGCCTCCAATCTCCTGATGCTTCTTGATAACCATATCCTTCTTGGTGAGATTCACTAACAAGAGATTATTTGGCCGCTGATAAGCTGGGTCTAGCATGCCTGGCAATACTCTAGGTTCAAGGGAGCTAACTCCGTCAATGCTGATTAGATACATTAGATAGTTGTGGGAGATTTGTATGGTAATCTTTGTGTTAACTACCCTTTGTTCGCCCGCCTTGATTACTAACTCTTCATCCGCATAGAAAGGAATACCCTCTATAGCATCCACTGATTTAGACAAAAATTTTGTATTTCGTCCTGCTGTGGTGTAGTGCAGGGATAGGGCTGAAGAGGGATACTCAACTGTGCAAGCAAACTCCTTATTATTAAGCTCATCATGAGTCAAAATCAGAAAGACTTCGTACTTAAGCAGTGATAGATAACCCTTCTTTAAGTTAATGATCCCTTCGTATTACAACACAAACTGTGTACTAATGAGTAGACCATAGGTATTATTAGCTAAGGCCACCGAGGGGGCTGACAAAAGGAGTTTCACAAATCATATGGGCGAAGAAGAATATGCCCCAATAGCACATGTGATGGAGGGACCAGCAGTACCAAACTCTTGGGTATAGTCAAAGTCAGAGGCCAGCTTAATCTTTTTGATGAGTTACAAGGACACAACATCTACTGGGTATCCAAAGTCAAGGATTGCTGTGACCCATACTCAGTTAATGACAACCTCCTCTTTTGTTAAGGTTCCACCCAAGTTGGAGGAAAGATCTAGGACCTCCTATAGCTGGAGAGTGGAAGCAAGTCGTTTGGCAGTCTATGGGTATTTCTCCTGTATAATCTGCATGGTGTGCACACTCTGGGTGAATGGAGGAGTGAGGCGATGATCTGGTCGGCGTCACTACCAGTGTTAATAACCTACAGACCCTCAGAACTTGATGGAGATATGTTTGGTGGGATATCCTAGCCATATTTACTTTCAGGGTTCAACCTGTTGGGTACCTCCACTTCACTTGGGGCTTGAAAAACATAATGGCCCACATCTTCACACCCCTTCAGATTTATCATCAAAGGGGTTATCAATGCACGTTAGGGAGCCCATATGATGTGATTTAGGTTCAGTGCTTCCATTATGGCAGGATATGCCCTATGGGCTGCACCTCCATCCTATCAACTTTTGGGGAAGGTGTTATAATTGTCACGTCTCAATTTTCGACTTAAGAAGTAGGGAGTTTGGCTGCCTAACTAATATAGGTTTTGGATTAGAGTTGCTGGAGAAAATATCATCGTGGAGGTGGATGCTTTACCTACGACAGCTTTGGGTTAATCAGCGGCTGTGAGCCTTGGGGAAACAGGTGTTTTAGCTTTAGCGAACTGGTCCTTAAACCTATTGTTAGTGGGAACTAATGTAACCTGAGATGGGGTTTTAGGGTTTTAGACCACTTGGAGAAGCTTTTGGATGACAAAAGATGATCTTGGCAACAAGGTGGGGGCAGGGAGCGCTGCCCCATTGACGAGGATGCACTCTGACTCTCTAGCAAAGGGACGTTAGGTTTACAGAAAAGAGGAAGATCAGGTTTGAGCGGCACTGCAGGTGCTAGCCTTGGGGTTTGTTGGGATTTTTGCCCACCTTTCCATCCATCTAGATTACCAGGAATTGCTAGGGGATAATTCCCTATATCAAGTGATTTGGATATTGGTTAACCCAATTTCAGGTTAATAATGTTTGGGTGAGTTTTAGGTAATTCTCCTGGTTTGGATCCATTGGGGATAAATCCAGGTGAATGCTTATGATCTCATCAGTCAGAGTTGCCAATGAGGAGGGGTCATCTGATAATTTATCAATGATTAACTATCAGGTGTACTTATTGGGATCTGTCTGGTTTCATCAATAACCAATTGGGAATTTAAGGAGCAAGTTGTGAGGCGAGTGATGCCGCCTGCAAGTAGAATTTATCAGTTGGTTCATGACTTTCCATAATGAGTAAGTAGTATCACTACCTAAGCTTATCGCTTACCAAATATGGTTTGTTCTCTGAGATTGAGTAGAAAACGTTAGGGACATGTTTTCTGACTCTATTCATTTTAGGTCTCAAGGATTCGCAACGCAGTGTCCTAATAAAGATGGGGAAGACCATTGCTGATAAGATGACAAAGGTAATTTAACGGCAACAGCTGCCATTTCAAGGCTGAGGCGCCAAAGGAGAGTTGGGTGCTGAATTCCTTCTATAAATTACCCTGATAATTCACTTAATAAAAAACTAAACTTTAGCTGAATTCATTTATTAGTTCTATTCATCTTCAAGGAACTTATTGCTATGTGCTTTAATTGGGGATCTTTAGCAGGATAAAGAGTAAGGATCGAGGATCCTGAGAAGAGAAGCTGAGCTGAGATGGGAATTGCAGCTGACTTTATGTAACCAGAGTAAAGGCTGTAAGCTAGGGATCTGTGCATGGATCAAGTTAGGCGGATAAGGGAATAAATCCATAATGATGACATCAAGAGTATTTGAGGAGGAACACCATCAAGCGTTGGATCTGAAACTAGTTATCTATCAACTACAGATAATAGTCTCCATATTATTATCAATAATATATCAAATATAATAGACTACATGAAGAGTGCACAAACCAAAGATGTGCAATTATCAATCAGGGGTTAATATTTTTACACGAGCAGTGAAGCCCCTAGAATCTTAACAAATGGTGCTCACTACAGGGGTTAGGTTGAGTAGGATATATTAAGTCAAGATGTTGTACAAAGATGAGTTAAGATAACTCTGAACAGAGTTGGCAACAGTCAACAAGAGCGCCTTGAATTCTGAAGACCATCGAGAATTTGCTACCTTGGAGGAGAGAGTTACCAAGATTGAGGAATTAGTCGAATATGTCTCTAGTTTTGGCAATGATTTACTAGGAAAAGTAACGTCATTAAGTAAAAGGTGGGAGATTTAGTTCGAGAAGTTTTATTCTTACAAACGGAATGTGAAGAAGATTGCATTTAATTATAAGCATTCAGCGCAGATATAGAGCAGCTGATGAAGCAAGTCAAAGGGTTGAAGACTTATAAATGTGAATGTATGCCTTATGCTGTGACTAACGCCGAAGAGAGGACCCCAAGAACTCCAGTTCTGAAGGCGACTATTCCATGAAATATGCCAACTGCATTCACAGCCATTTTGGAGATGATTCCTGAAATCACTCCTCAAGTTAGCTGAGTAGCCAAACCAAGAGTGGTGGCTAAAAACTTCAGAGGAATTTAAAGCTACACTAAAACTACCTACATTCCATCATGATAACGCCCCTGCATTTATTCCAATTATTCAATATTGTAATGTTTGGGTATAGCAATTGTCAAAAGGCTTTGATGGTGATGAATAGCTAGGATACCAATTGTCAGAACCTAATGCTACCCCATCTAGAGGAGGACAGCTTGTCATAATCAGAGGCCAAGGCGGCCATCATGAAGGAATTTGGAAGTCCAACGCATATGTTGAAGCGCAAGCAAGAATTCATGGTAATCCAATTACAGAAGTACAAATCCTTGGCAAGTTTTGCCAATTGTTCTACCAAGGATCACAGATTTTGTTCAGATCAAAAGTTCTGGATGATTTTGACGCATGGATCATGTTGCAAGCGGCCTACAGTCCTATTGCAATTTATATCAAATGATGTCTTCTGTATTTGCTACCATGATTACCACCTCATAGATGGTGGATGATATGAAAATACTAAGAGCTACATTCAATGCCTCTAATAGAAGTTTCAAATTGAGTCCATTATGAAATTCGAATCCTAAAAAGGTGACCAAAGGCGCTAAGGAGTCTTATAATTAAACCCCAGAATATAAGCCCAAAGAGTTTAAGAGGATTGATAAGAAATAAAAATACTGTTACCAGTGAGGAGAAAGAGGACACTTCGCTGTTCACTGCAAGAAGTCTAAGAAACAGATCAATGTGGTCCAGGAGAAAGAGGTCAAACTTGAACAGGAGTTGTGAAAAGGGGCCACGGCCTAACAGGGAACAGTCTAAAGCTGCGGAAAAACCTGTTCCCCTTGATATCATTCAGGAATAAATTTATGTGAGTGATCCGTTTGTCAATGATGACATGCAGGATCAACTATATCAAGTGGTCAATTTTGGATGTGAATGCAGTAACTAGATCTGGAGCGAAGGAGATTGACTCCAAATAATTAAGGTAGTTGCTTGGCCATATGCATGACGACTGGTGGACAAGATTCGAGCCATGATGAATCCAGAAGAATTGACTGAGGTCAAATTAGATAAGGCAAACCTGTCTATCCCCCTTATAGTGACCAAGGAATTGTTTCATAATCTATCAGCGCAGATAATTCACACCCTTGATTCAGCAAATAATGCTGCTATACACGCAGTAAATACAATTTTACAATACTTCATGTGTATGTATATTGATATACTGATTAATCAAGTATGGGTGTGGGTAGTAATTGACAGTGGCGCTTATCTATATTATCTCAGCCAAGCTGGTGAAGAAGATAAGATTCTCATCCAATTTAGAAATATAATAAAAAATATGGGACAGCTGGGTCAAATACCACCATCTCCTGTAGAGCGTATACTCTCTGCCACTCCATTTTGGATCCTTAGCTGTATCCGCCCCTGCAATAGATTTGGTTAATTATATCTATGATTATAATTGGGATGGAGTTTCTACGGAAGTATGGAAGTGTATGTACCTTTGAGGATAATACGTTGACCATATTGGGTCAGATGTTACCATTGGTTTATCAGAAAGATGAATAAGCTCCATTGACTAGGAGGAATAACTTCATCAATCTGATCTACAGTGATGGCATTGTCCCAATTCATTACCAATTATTTGGATATAAGTGATGAGAAATGCTGATGGTAACCCTGGAAAATTGGGGAATTCCGTTGAGGATAAAGAATTTGAGGATCATACTTCCAGGATCGCAGATCGTAGTTGACATGGGGTTGAGATTGGAGATACCTGAGGTGCTTTATGGAGAAGTCAGAAGCCCCTGAAAGAAATCCAGAGTAGAGCCTTGGGTGGCTTCTGGAATAAGTATTCCAGACCATGGAGAAATTCGAGTTCTGGCGAATTTGAGTGAAAAACTGAAGATTGAAAAGAATCAGATTACTGTGATTGTTCATCTAGTACCAATGGATGAATTGATGAAATTCCACAATTTTGGGACCCTCAATGAAATGGGATTAACAGCAGGGGTGTATGAAAGCATCAATTTATTGGTCAATGGAGAGTAGCTCGCTGATCTGATGGACAGACAGCAGGAGGAGGTGCTCAAATTATTTGACAAGTATTAAAAGTAACACCCAGGACAAACATGATTTAGGACGTTCGAGAAATGTAATCCACAAAGTTGATGCTGGGGAAAATTTGCCAATAAGATGAAACAGATTTGATTAAAAAGGCAGCAGAGGTAGTAGTGAAGGAAGAAATCAGTAAACTAGTGAATTATGAGTTACTAGTTCTGTCATCGAGTCCCTGGGTGAGCCCTACCTAATTGTGAAGAAGAAGGACATCTCTAATTGGGTAGTGATCAAATATCAGAAGCTGAAAAAAATACAAAGAAGGATTAATATCACTACCTCACATTGACAATGCACTAGATGGATTGGGTGAAGCAAAGTATTTCTCAGTATTGTATCTAATATCTGGATTTTGGAAAATCAATTTGCTAATGGAAGACCAAGAGAAATGCGCAATTATCACCGCTCAGGGGCTGTATCAACCAACAAGGATGTCCCAAGGTCTATGCAATGCGCCTGAGACGTTCCAGAGGGTCATGGACGCCATATTGAATGAACTAAAGATGTCATGCATACTGGTGTACTTGGACGATATAATTGTGTTCAGTAGTACATTCACTGACCATTTAAACTACTTAGAAGTCTTCAAGAGACTATCCGCGGCTAACATGAAGATTAAGCCAATGAAGTGCCACATCAAAAAAAAAAGAGTTGGAATATCTGAGATTTGTAATCTTCTCCAGAGGACTGCAGCCTCAAGCCCAGAAAATTAAAGCCATAGGGAGAATTTCTGTACTGAAGAGTATCCAAGATATCCAAATGCTCCTTTAAATGGTCAGATACTATTGAAAAATCATTCTGGATTTTGAAAGAATTGCCAAGTACCTCTCCCCTTTGCTAAAGGATCTGAAAAAAGGATTTTTTTGGAGTGAAGAGGCCCAGAGTTCTTTCAATGAATTACGACAGTATTTATAAGATTCTCCAATACTAGAATATCAAAATTCAATCAAAAATTTACAGTCCAAGCCAATTTTTTGTTAATGGCAAAAGGCGCCGTACTGATCCAAGTAGATGGGCTTGGGGATGAGCGTCCAGTATCATATTTGATCTGGACACTCTCAACTGCTGAGAGGAATTACACCATGACTGAGAGTGAATGCCTTGCTTTCATTTACACCTGTAAAAAATTTCAGGTTTAAATTCATGGAACGCATTTTAAAGTGGTGACGAACCACTCCTCATTGTGTTGACTACATAATTTAAGAAAATTGAAAGACAACTGGCCAGATGGGAATTAAAGCTACAGGCTTATAATTATGAGATAGTTTACCAACCTGGTTTTTTCATCAGAATGTGGATGGTTTATTAAGGTTACCAACGGTCCAAGTGGTACACCAGCAAGTGGATGAGCTATTCCAGATAATGGACAATGAAGAATTCGGGAATGAGCTCTGAGAGTTCCAAGTTGCGCTTTGAAAAGCTGTGGAAAACTCCAAGATCATGGATGGACAATTTTTCAAGACGATTTATGGGAAATGATTATTATTTCCAAAGCCATCAGAATGAGCGGATAATGTTCAAGCTGCACATAAGGTTGTTGAGCATGAAAGCCTCTGAAAATGACTAATCACAATTTTCCAGTATCATTACTGGGAGTCCATCATCTATGATGCAGCTAAATATATGGCTTTTTGTGTTTAGTGCCAGTTGCACAAACCTCACAAGAACATGACCAGATATTGACTGGTTTGTCCGGGATTTGCCTGGCATATAGTGTCCATTGATGTGATGGGACCACTAACCATGAGTACTGGGGGGTCAAATACATTTTAGTTGTGATTGACCCATCTGATGAGATATGTCAAAACAAAAGCTCTGGCTGTAGACGTGCCAAGCACTGCAAGGCTTATTCTGGATCAAGTGGTATATCGCCATGGATGCCTGCAGGTCTTGTTAAGTGATAATTGAAAGAATTTCATGTCCCACATGATCCTAAGGTTGAATGAGATAATGGGGATCCAAAGAGTCATGTCTGTAACTTACCAATTGGAGACGGATGGATTGGTAGAACATGTCAATGGGACTCTGGACGTGATTCTTAGGAAGCTGGTTGAAAGAAGAACTACCACATGGGGAACATATCTCATTTTGGAGATGTTATCATATAACATAAGTCATCATATGGCAATGAGAAAAATTCTGTTTGAGTTGCTATATGGAAGGAAGGCCGCGTTGCCGCCTATTTTATGCTTTGCGGTGGAACCAACATTGGGGATGAGTGCCAAGCAGTACCTAATACAATTGTTAGTAGCCTGATTGAGATGCAATCACAAGCATTTGATACAACCTTTTAGAAAAGGATCAAGGCAAAAACAATGGATGATAAGAACCGACCAGCCTTATTAGATTACCCTATATGCAAAAGAGTTGCCTATTATGATATGCATGGTTTTGGGAGAAGAAACAATCTAGATGCGTTGTGTCAAGTCTGTTTGAGATTATAGCCAAGATGGGAATGGATGCCTACTCCATCAAGAATCTCTTGGATGAAAGGATAGTGAAACAAGTCCACGCTAAGTATTTAAAGCAGTGGATCAATAAAAAAATTTTGGAAAAAGGTTTCAAAGTACTGCTGAACCATTGAAATATTTATGTACTGATGATTGAGTAAAGTCTAAAAAGAGCACCGCTGAACCAAACTAGATGGTTAAGTCCTAATAAATAAGACCTCTGAACCAAAGAAAACTGGTAGGTCTAAGTATACCTCAGAACCATTTTGGTAAGAATAAATGAAAAAAGAAAAAATAAAAGATTGATAGAACTTTACCGGAAAAAGCCATTAAAAACGCACAGAAAAATGATACTTTATAGTTTTTTATTGGTTATCCTTAATTTGAAGATGATTCCGCCTATGTAACCACTTGGGGGAGGGAGGATGTATTACAGTAGGAGTAAACAATATATCAAAATCTATGTGAGATTGTATGCTAGCAAGGGCTAGACCTACTTAAAGCCAAGTTTGTCAAGCAGAGGCTGTTCCCTATGAGAAAGTGACTGGAGGAAGAGAGATGAAAATATTGGTACTTATCAAATGCGATACTCTGGATCAGGGAGAAAGGCAGCAGAACAAGAAGAGGCAGTTGGTGAATAACCCCAAGTAATCCTAATATGGCACCAGAGCTGGAAGATCGGTCTTGAGCACTTGCTGATGGACTTCATCAAGAACATTGGACATATGAGCTGGCATCAAGCAAGGGATACTAGGTGGGGGTTACGAAATCATGCTCTCTATTAAAGCCATCAGGGGAATATACCAATGGGACGCGCCAGAAATGAGATAGTCAAGTAGGGAGTGGATGGTATCCTGCAGATGATGACTACAAGCTTCTTGGAAGCAAAAGCAGAATGAGCGATGGACGCCAGGAGAGGCTAGAAGCTTCATGCCAAACTTCTAAGAAATTGGAAAGAAAAGCAAAAGCATAGGCTGCAACACTTGATCTAGAATTTTTTGAGATTGGAGGGGTTCAGAGCTATGGATAGAGCCTCAGTTATTTAGGTCCTCAATTGGCATGAGGAGTTCAAAATGTTCGTAGTTTCTCATGTCTAGTTCAGTTGACAGAACAACTAGTTTGAAATACTGGCTGAGTCAGAAAAGGAACTCTGGAAGCAAGTCTAATCCGGTAAGGAATGATCAATTCAGAGCGGAGGGAATTGCTTCAGGAAGTTTGACAATGATTGTAGGAGTATCTGTTATTAGAGCCAAATCCAGGAGGGTTTTGAAGTCTAACTTGGGAATCAACAACAGAGGGAGGATTTTTCGTAAGACATATGAGATGATCACTAACCTGGTTTAGCGGGGTTGGATACCATTTTAATAACTCTATGAATGGACTAGCCCTAGGTACTTGACTGGAGTATGAGTTCTTGGAGGACAATAGAAGAGGTTCCATCGCGCAGATTGACTCATCAGTTGGAAGAGCTGAAGGTCTTTATCAGAAATGCTGTTGAGAAGTTGATAATACTAAGACTCAAAAATTGACATATGAGCTAAACAAGAGGAAGGATGTCAGACTTACATAATAGTTGACATTATGCACTTTGGTATCCACTAAGCTTCAATATTGGAGAAATTAATCTCAAATAATGAGATAAGCTCTCCAGAGAAGAATTATGAATGATATGATAAAAGAAGTATTACAAGAAAATAACAAGAGAGAATATAAATGAGTATACTTAATTGTTCTGCAAAACAAACATCGATGGCATGAATCTACTATTGAGGATGAGGAGGAAAATCAGAAAATCAAGGATGCTAGACCAAGAATCCTGAATATCACAATGGGTCATATTCCTGATGTAGGAACTCAGATCCTGGGATCAGTATCCTCATGAGTAAATTGATCAGCCCAGCATGACAGAAGGTCATGGGGACCACACTTTGAGTAGGCAGTAGTGAGGAGGAAGAGTAAGAGAACCGCATGCTGAAGGTTGTCCTGAGCAGCATTGAGTACAAATTGACTGTGCTACGATAGAGCCCAAGAAGTATTTGACCTGGTGTCTGAGGCATTATTCTCCTGTCCTAATCCTATTCACACTGGAAATTTAGGAAAGAGGGGGATGTGTTAGATATTTTTGCCCCTTTTTCAGCCATCTAGATTACCATGGATTGCTAAGGGATAATGCCCTATAGCGAGTGAATTGGATATTGGTTGACCCCAATTTCAAGTTAATAATGTTTGGGTGAATTTAGGTAATTCACCTGGTTTGGATCCATCTGGGATCAATCCAGATAAATGCTTGTGATCTCGTTGGGAAGAGTTGCCGATGAAATGGAGCATCTGATAGTTGATCAATAATTAATTATCAGGTGTACCAGTTGGATTGGTTTGGTTTCATCACTGAACAATTGGGAATTAAAAAAGCAAGTTCTTAGGAGAGTGATGCCGCCTGCAACTAGTGAAGTGATCAGTTGGTTTGCAACCTGCCATAACGGGTAAAAAGTCCCATTACCTAAGCAGGTCGCTCACCTAATATGGTTGGTTTGCTATAATTGAATAGAAAACGTTAGGGACACGTTTTCTAACTCTTTTAATTTTAGGTCTCGAGGATGTCCAACAAAGTAATCCTAACCAGGAAGGGAAATACCAATGCTGATGAGATGATGAAAGGTAATTCAGCAGCAAAAGCTGCCATATCAAAGCTGGGGCGCCAACTGAGGGTTGGGTGCTGAAATTCTTCATCAAATTCCCCTGATAATTCGCTTAGTAAAAAATCAAGCTTTACCAGAATTCATTATTAGTTCTATTTACCTTTAAAGACATTATTGCTGTGTTCTATAATTGGGGACTCTTTAGCAGGATAAAGAGCAAGGATCGAGATCCTGAGAAGAGTAGCTGAGCTGAGATGGAAATTACTGCCAACTTCGTGTCAGCAGAGGAAATGCCGTAAACTAGGGATCATAGTATGGATCAAGTTAGGCGGATAAGGAAATAAATTCCTACTGAGGACATTTAAAATATTTTGAGGAGGAATACTGGTTAAGCATTGGATCAGAAACTAGTGATCTATTCAACTATGGATAATAGTATTCATACTATTAGTATTTATATATCATATATATCAGCTAACGCGAAGGGTGCACAAACAAACATGTGCAGTTATAAAATAGGGTTAATATTCATGAACGAGTAGCAAAGCTCCAAGATTTTTAACAGGGTGGTACCCAGAATAGGGGTCAACATAACCTCCTTTGGTGGGGGCTTGCGTCTAGAACTTCTCAACGGTCCAAACCAGGGGATTTGACCCATCGCTTGAAGTAGCTTCAGGTTGGATATCTGCAACCTCCAGAAGAGCCTCTTGATATCTTAGATAGTCTAGAGGTGACGCTTAATGGAGATAAGATGTCAGGTTATAGTAGGGTGAGAAGCTAAGCCAGGTAGAATGGCTGCAATAGAATAATCAAGAGGTAGCATTTTTGCGAGCATCAAGGGCTGAGTTTCAGTATAAAACTCATCATCAAATGTGGCATGCAATTCTCCCTTTTTCAGACTGAGGCACATAAAAGCCTGTTTTCGCCTTTGTAAACTCTGCGTGGAGCCAAACTCTTCAATAAGCGCTTGTATAATCTTTGCCAAGGTGCTGAGGTTGACTATGTTATGCACCATTATTTCATGATCTATACGACTCAAGCAGGGAAAAATTTACTGGTTTTTCTGACTGTCAGTTGTTCCTTCCACCGTAGATTCATAAACTTAAAGGAAGGAGGCAATAATGCCCTAAACAGATATGAACTTATCTAGGAGAGGGGATTGTTAATAATATTTGAGGCCCCATGAAGGCCTTGAAAAGAGCGTTGCTAAAGACTTTTAAGGCGAGACAAAGCACTGACTAGCTTTTGTTCTAATTCAACTAGCCAGGACTCAGTGGAAGCAGGAAGGTTGTGAGGGTTAATCCCTCCACCAGCCTCAAATTTTTGGGTTTTTTAGTTATGGTGTACAAGCTCACCTTTAGTGAGCACCACTTGTTGGGATTAAAGAAATTGTTAAGCTCGCTGGTGCATTGTGATACCTGAATTACAACAATAAGATTTCAAGGAATGTTATTCTTAACTGCTAGGATAGTCTCTTGAAGGGTTTTTTATAAACCACTTATTTAATTGTAAATAAACTATAACAATAGAAAAAGTGGGGTTTTTAAGTTTTTTATGTTAATCAGAGGGGTAAGAAAAAGAGCCCTATTACTTAGTCATTGCTTAGTATATAAATGATTCAAGTTTTGAAGTAAAACAGTCAAGAAACTCAGTTTAAGCCAAGAGTATCTGCATTAGGAATTGTAATTTTACAACTAGGTTGCAAAATTGACCATGGGCTCCGCTAGTGTGCCTGGTCAACCAGTATGAAGACTGGTTGACCTCTTGCTGTTTCGCCTTCATTGGCGCACCAACCCCTACAAGTCCGCGTTCAACCCACCAACCAACCACCAACGGCTTCACCTTTAGCCCCAGGTGTCCTTAGCATGTGCTGGCAAGTCCTGCCCCCATTCAGGGCAGCTCAGGCACTTCTGCGCTGCCCCACCCTCATGACCCTTAACCAACCCATCTGGGCATGCCCTAGAGAGTCCATCCCCCAACTTGGGCAGCTATGGTACTCTCGTGATGCACCACACAAGGTTGGCGGCCATTCAGTGCATCCGCTGGTAGCCATCTTGCCAGGTTCCCACCAGTTCCTCGATGGAGGAGGCATGGAAGCTGGCAACTCAGGTTACTCTAGGCGTGATCACCTGCACCTACTGGGGATCCCTGTACACCTTCCCCACTCTAGTTGGTCTAAGCTACTTTAAACAAATAGGAAAGATGGGCAAACGAGAGATGTTTATAAAGAGGGAATGAACGACTATCTAAATACTATCAGGGCTACTGCACCCAAGTACTCTCTGGCCATAAAATCCTGGAAAACCCATCAGCCACATTGACACCAGAACTCTATAAGATTGTAAACTTCATTCATTCAGACTTCATAGACATTCCCTCCAGATCCGCTCATCTAATCACCAAATTTCTACATTAGATCAAACCATCCTTTGCATGAGTTACTAGTTGATTGTATATAATTCATTAAATTTAATAAAGATCGAATATCCTTGGCATGAGTCACCAGTTCATAAATTAGTTGGCAGAACTCTTTCCAGATGATTTGTAATGGAATCATCAGTTTTACGTTGAAAACTCCCAAAACAATATTCATATGGCATTTTGGCAGCAAATGCAGCTTCCGCTGAACCTAAACTTGATTAGTTATAACATTAAATAGTATTGAACTAGGCGATTAGCTGGCAATCATACCTGACTAACCGAAAACCCCAATCCTGATACTATCAGAAGAAATCCATCTGGTTAAAATCTTGAAAAACTTACTACATCTCTAGAAACTTGTTTTGCTTAACATAATGGCCTCAGAAGGGTCAATATTAGGTAGGACAGTCCTTTAGGCAAGGAATATATATTTGAACCAATCACCATTTGGGGAAACTTTCTTCACCTGCTGGGACCCCCTCTGAGGCTATAAAAGGGGTAGGTCCCCATTTAGGTGGTTGAACTAAATGATAATGGGACGGGGAACCTTGGATGGACTCCCCTGATTCTAATGAATGGTCGAAGCAATTTGACTACCAAAACTCATGCTATTTGGCCGAGTGTTATTAATAAGAGTATTGCCCCAATACAAAGGGTTCCACTAAGAATCAGCCGGGGTCTTTTGGCTGTTTTCTTTCTTATTTTGAACTAAAACACTCTTATTACATACCTGGGTTTGTAATTTGTCCAACACCTTTCAATAGGTATAATCCTTTGCCTATTCTCCATTCTTATTAAGTTCATTTAATATTTTTGGTTAGGGTTTTGGCTGGGGGTCCCCAAATGGCTCAGGTGATACATCAAGGGGTCAGCTGATGCTTCTAGCCCTGTTACCTAAGGCGAAATAGCAAGGGCCAACCAGCAGAGCCCACTTTCATCAGAAAAGCAATTTTCTGACACCAACTGAGACTGACCAGGTGGTTTGACACAGAATATGTTTTCTTGGTTATTATTTATGTTTTCTTCTAAATTGAGAGACTTCTTTTTGTTGATAAGAAATTAAGTTTAAATGAAGGCTTCCTGTAGTGAGCACCATGATGTGCAGCTTGAGACAAGCACTCTACTTGCTTATATATAGTTTTAACTTGGACACTCTCAATAGTACTCAATTTAAATCCTCTGTTCCATGATGAGGTAAACTCTGCAGAATACTATACAGAGCAGTATGATATTTAATATTTCTTTAATTCTTGGGATTTTAGACCTCTAAACCAAAAATGGCTTCCAATTAACTAAGATAACTTTGGTCAAATGATGATGCTTTATTAAATATAAACAAAAGTATTTATAAGGAAGTTTAGCCATGGAACACCAATATCTCCAGGATAGAATCACTATTGTTGGAGAGTACAATAGTAATATGTACAATGAATACAAAAGGTACAATAAAACCCATTTATAGGTGTAAGGTTGATTTAAATGTTAAAATTCATTGCGTGACAATTCTGAAATGGTTAGGAGCCCAAAAATAAGATTACTATTACGTTTTAAAATAAGCCTATTTGTATCCATTTTTGTTCAACCCATTATTTAAAAATGATTAATCAAAGTCATGTTAACAATTTTTACAACAGGCTTAGGAGTAATAAAAAATTAGGCTGTCCTCATCAAGGAGACTGAGGTATAAATCACCTTAACGTACTAAGTGAGCTGGAACTTAACACTTTTGATGAGTTATGGAGTACAAGTAAATTATTTAGTCTGTTGTCATGTTTTGAGGTAGTATGGTTAAACAACGCCAGATTGCAGTGCCATAACTTGAGCATCCCACAGCAAATGTAAGTTTATCAAGATCATCCCAGGCTTCCTCAGAGAAGTCAACTGAGAAGTTAAGCCAGAAATTCCATTTATGAGCGGTTCCATGGCTGCATGGAGAGAATGGCGAAGGTGAAAGTTGGTTGGGACAGCGGTACATTAATGAAAACTGATGGTGCATATGATAGACTGGGGGGCCTTTGGAAGGGTGGAGCATAACTGGCATTTGGACTTGGGAGTCTGTAAAATTCCAGCCAATCAAAAATGGGATCAATGTTATAATAATGATCCTCTTTGTCCACATACTTGAGAACTAAATAGTTTTTAGATGGATAACGATGGCTCAACTGCAGGAGCTGATTTTCTGGGGGAAGGAATAGCCGCACTTAAACTTTGAACTGAGACAATTAAAAGGGGCTTTAGCAGCAATTTGTCTTGAACATTTTGAGAAGCTTTATTTCAATTGTTTAATAAATTAGAAATTGCTCCTGCAGCTTTTGAGGTAGTTAAAGGGAGGAGTTTACCCTACTAGAAAATTATAGGTCATTCAGCTGAGGGACAATGCTGGAGGGAGGAGGGGCTGAAGTTGCTCCAGAGGTGAAGAAAGGACATTCACGCTTTTTTGTCCACCCAAAGCACAAGGAGAAGACTGAGTGGCTTTTTTTGACATAAGCCCAGCATGGTAGCTGGGGCCAAGTAATTACAGTGGAAGGGGATGTCAAGGTGGGGTTTAATGGAATAGCAGAATTGTTTCAAAGGCCCAAGGCCCTGCGCCGCTGATGGTCTCATTGGGGGCCACAAACTTCAGGAAGAGATCAACGCCATAGATGGACAATCTCTCCATGAGCTCAAAGTTGAGAATATTAAGGAAAAGATGATTAGAAAATAGCGAAATGAATTACCAGAGTGGCATCCGCTGGCAACAGAGTTTGTGTGGTAGGAACGGGAATTTTTTTAAAGTAATGGCATCTTTACCATAGCCATAGCTTGGTCTTTGCTTATTAAACCTAGGGTAAAGTACCACTTAAAGGTGCGGTAGTTAACGAGCCTGGAAAGTTTATAAACCGCTTAAGTCATCTAAATAATGGATTCACTTGTGTAGGGGTAGAGATTCCCATACTTGATCTGAAGTCCAATGTACATATTGCTCCAGAAGAGCATGAGGGGATTCTAAGCACTGCATGGGAGCATACAAGATGCTGAGGTAGGTCCCATGGGATAAATTTGAAATTTTATATTCTTTGACTAGAGGATCCAGCTTGGTGAATTTAGTAGCTGCTAAGATTTTTTTAAGGAGGCGCACCACTTCATGCAGGGCAGTAGGTGTTAAATTTGGAAAGTTATAAATTCAATTCAGCAAAATGAAAACTGGTGTTTTATATGTTTTTTACTTAAAAAATCAGAATTTAATTAAAAAAAGATAGAAGCAAAAGAGAGTAGTTTTGAAGTTCTCTGTTCATGACTTCTGCTTTTGCAATCACTACAATGAAGTGCATGAGTTCCTATAACCCTGATCTTGTTGATGTGGGCTTGTGGCATTCCTTGTCTCTGAATATTAATCTGCTTCTCAACTTTCTCTCTTTTTCCATTAGCAACTCCAGTGAAGACTTACCATTTAATATTATCTCTCACCTGATGGATTCCTGAGCTTGACCTGTTGGCTGCACTTCCCCTTGGACTACCATTAGACTTCCCTTCTTTCTTTAATCCTTATAAGGATATCTTTGACATGAGTCTTGTTACCAGAATAGCACCCCACTCAGATCTTGAACTGGACGTACAATTGATTGTGGACCTGGTCAAGAGAAACTGCCCCTATATTCTTACACTAGATAGAGGATACGTCCTAGGACATGGCTGGATGAAATGTTAAAAGATTAAGGATCGTCAAAAAGTCCTCCCCATTTTTCTCCTTTGTCTTCTTTGCCATTAAAGTTTGTAGTTCTCTGCGCCTGTAACGCACTGGCTCCTTCCAATGAGCCACGAATGAGTTGGGCAACAGGATCCATGTTAAAGACCATAGGGCTGACAGGACTCCTGATACTACTCTCCTGGTGCGCGCGCTACAAGATTGGACAAGCACCCCCTGGAAGACAGTTGCAAGTATACTTAACCCCAGCAACATGCCTTGACTCCAAGACAAGGTATAGAGGGAGGCAATAGCCCTCCCAAGCTCACTCTCAAAGTCCAACTCTTGTTGATTTAAGCCAAACATGGCTGCAGTTAGGCAATATCTTTAAAACAAACCCAAATTATAAATATATGAATTTTAGGTTCTTTTATTTAATATTTAGCCAAGTTGATAGAAAACAGAACTGAGGAGCATCCAGCTCCCAGTCCCTTCCCTATATACACATGTTAAAAGCTAAAATAAAATATAATATAAGCTTATGTGCCAGCTTGAATGATGTTTGGTGTAAACTTTACAGCAGGATTGTGGAATCCTTACTCAATGGTTTTGTGCCAGTTCTGATCCTCAACGGTTCCGCGCCAGTTCCATTTCGAATCCCAATCGAACTGCGAAACTCCCAAGCACCCATTTCATTCCATTCTTGATTCAAATCCAAATCAAAACTCGAAACTACCCATTTTACTTGTTTTCCATTTTGTTCCGACTTGGACGCCCATCTTGCTCCTTGGCCTACTCCAAGCTCCGGCCCCTTAGGCGTCCTTGCCAGAACCAACGCCCCCTCCTCCTCCATACATACAGACACAGACTGCCCTGTCTTACCAAAGATCAGGGCAATGTGATGCTGAGGATAGACCTCAACAATCACAGCGCCCCTGCGTTAACTATGCATGTATAAACAATCTGATGGTCGCAGAGCCCTATTTTTCCCCCTGTAACAGTCCATTGCATATGCTACTAAAGTCTCAGATCTTCAAGCTTGACCTGGTCAACGTTTTAATTGTGTGGTAATCAAGGGCAGGTTTGTTACAACCATCAATTAAGCAGTAATTTCCGGTTTATGGTGATGCAATTTAGGATAAGAATGCATCATTGACCTCCCAGAATCTCATTGAAAACGTCCTTAACAGCATCCAGTTTGCATGCATTGTCGCCTATTTGACAGTATAATAATCATTTCCCTAAAAAATGAGCAATATGCTATGGACCTAGAAAAATTAATGGATTTCCTACACATGGCTAGGCTCTTCTAAAGCCCTTTAATTGCGGATTTCTTTTGTAAGAAGATATTTTATTAGAAAAACCTACTTTTTATAGGATGGATATGCATTAACCATGCACTCTTAAGGCTAATCAATCATAACCCACTCCACCCTTTTATAAGCAACTTAGGAAATTTCTATACTCAACGACTTTTAAAAAAGTTTTCTCTGCCCAACACTCAGTTATTAGCACCTTTCCACACATTAACAGTGAAAACTTCCCATTAGATAAACTAATAAATGCCAAAAGGCTTTCAAGACAGTAATGTCTTCCTTACAGCCTGATTGATTCACCATCTTATATATCCATGCGCTTTGTTGGAATTTTGAGGGTGACCATAATTTGTGTTAGCTTAGTCAAGTTGTCTTTTTGAATTAACGCAGTCAGTGGAGCAATACTTATATTAATCTGACGAATAAAAAAAATTTCTGAAGAAAAAAAATTATACAAATCTATTAGAGGTAATAGGGTTTATTTAGCGCTTACTTAAGTAGATATACTCTTGAGTAATCTGACATTTATGAGAAACTATGTAAACTTTGCCATGAAGTATAAGAAGCCTAATATTTCAGACAAAAAATAAATTTCTTAATGATCATGACTTTTTTAAGGTTGTAGTTATTGTAACAATAGATATTATATATTTTTTACAATAGCCATGACTCATAAGATGTGCAGATGAAATATCCTTAATGTCTTCCAATACTATCTCCCAATTGCTTAGTTTAAAATATATTTTTTAGTTGAGAACCACTAGGAGTCAATATAAAGATAGTTTTGGAAAATGGTCGACAATCCAGGGTCTAGAGTCTATAAATAATTAAAGACAAGGGGCATAAAATAGAGAGTGAATATTTTATTTAGATTATTAGAGTAACATAATGGAAGTTATGCAGGCTATCTTGCACCCCCTTGTCTTTATTCAAGGGAACAGTTATCAGATAGAAGCTATACTGAATCTGTGCAGTTTATTTTTCAGCTTTTAGTGCAACATGAGCTTGTAAAATATAACACGCTTTATTGTGGCTTATGACGCCACATCAATTTCTATGGGAGCAATAATATTGATTGAATTTAAAGGGTCAAGCACTCTGTTGTCTACTTATCCTAAAAATTACATCCATAAAGCAGCGTGGGCCATCTAAGACAAGAACCTGGTTGCAGTGGTCTGGTCACTCACTCACTTGTCATATTTCACCAGGGAGTGCAACATGAGAACATCGTTGGAACAAATTACAAATTTCTATGTACAATTTAAAAGCCTCAGAAGCTTGCTCATCGTTAAGCTTACACTTACCAATACCTTTACAATTTTCATTACAATTATTAGTTTAATAAAGGAATTTTAAACTCTTATCTAACATGCTGATCCATAACCCAACCTTGACCCAAGTGTATAGGATGGTCTCATAAGCTCACAATAATTGTGCCCACTCTCAAATACTTTCCTGGAATTTATTGCAATATTCTTTGCTGATCTACCTCAGATGTACACAATATTTCTTGTATCTTGTCTACATAACTGTGCTTCTTGATTAGCCTAGAGATGCATGACGGCCTAAAAACTAAGAACTACAGGTGTCTCTTATATGCTTTGATGAATAGGTGATCTTATTTTGGACATGATTTAGGTTTGAATCTCTCTAAGCATCTAGGTAAATGAGGAGCATCATGTTCCACCATCAGTGGGCGCCCTGGTTCCAAGACATGTGTGGAACTCACCAAGGGTACCTACAATAAGTCTGGTTCCTTCAAAGATATCTTTATGGGAGGCAAAGTGTTCCACATGTGGCCTCTCCAAGTCAGACTTTACTGCTAGAAAGGGACTCCTACACCCTTTACAGCAGGCGGAAGGCCTTGGACTTCAGTCTCTTTGGACTTCATAGTGGAGTTTAGACCGTCAAAGCTCTTTGATGCAATTATTGTTTAAAGTTATTATGTTCACTAAGTTCTCCTTGTTTAATCCCCTGCCACTTTAAAACTTTGAGAAATTGCACCACTGTTAACCTCTCCTGAATCCTTTAAATGTATACCCTCCTGAAAAAGTTTGTGAGTGATTGAGGTATCCAGTTTACTACCTGGTTCTGGAATGCACTATTGGTGCTCCTCAGCACTGAGCCCTGAATATCCAATTTATACCACACCAGTTGGTTAGATGACCAAGAAAAGGTAAACCAGGTTCTGTAGCAGTACTTGCGTTATTATGACTCCCCTTCCCATGATAACTGTTGTAGATTTTTAAGAGCTGTATACATAGTTACTCTTGGCAATTAGCACCAATTGTAAACTTTTAGCTGGGTTGCTCACCTTAGCCCTTAAGTCTAAAGCACAGGTTCTTATATGTGCGCTGTGATAAATATTAATTTTGTTGATTAGGTTGGTAATAGTATGAAGATTATCGCCCTAGTTGAAGATTCAAGATAATATTGAGTGTTGTCCTTAACGTTAGACTGGTGCTAAACCTCTTCTCTCTCTTAACGCATGAGCTGGTGGAGTAACTGATAAGCACTTGAAAAAAAGAACCTTCCCCTTCTACTCTTTCCTCAAGAGTTGGCAACTGACAATGAAGTTGAGAGAATCATTCTTTCTTCCACTCTATCCCAAGAATATAAAATAGCAATTGCAAAGCATTCTAAATGTTTATTTCATGTAGATACTTTTTTATTATATAATTTTGTTACTTCTTTATATACTTGAAAGTAAAGCAATTTATAGGGGATCCAGCGTTAACTCTTCCTTTGGAGCCTCACTGGGGAAACGGCAGCCATTGCCAATAGATTGTCATGTGAAGTCACACCCATGAGGACCTTCCTCATCTACCTAGTCAGATTCCATTGCTAACTAGAATTGTGACCTCTTCTTATTTAATTATGAAAATGTCCCCAGAATCTTAATTTACCTCAGTGGATTACCCTAATTAAGCTAGCAACATGCTTAGAAAATGGAATTTTTATTTATCAACAGCTAACCGCGTTACCTGAAAGGTTAAACTGAAAGTCTCTACCAAATGCACTGTCAATGCTTCAGCAATTAATTATAAATCCATGAATTCATCAGACAAACACTTTTCAATTGATACAATCAAATTAATAATTATTCTTTGTCAATTTTAGCGTTTAATGAATTCATTGTTAAGGATCATATCTGAAGAAACTCTAATAATCTGGCGGGATAAAATCCCAGCAGATTTGCTAATATTTGTTAAGGGTTTCAATAAACAATAATTAAAAAATGTTAGCTCCTACATCACCTAGAGGATCTCTTAGTGGGCAAGGAGCTATACTATAACTTTATCAGCTGGGTAATATGGGCATACTAAAATTCTAACATATCCCCTGCTTGACCAGATTATTCAGTGAAAGTTAGACTTCAGGAAAGGATGCCGCCTCAGGCCTTGGTCATAATTTGGCCATAATACTACAATACAACTTTAGTAAATCTAGATCTGTCCTTCACAATGCTTCTCTTACCATTCTTTGGCAATATGGATCCTCTTCTTCATTTTTATTTTCTGCTGCCTCTCTTAGGGCGGTTCCAAGTGCATCATGCCACGCCAGGATTATTTTGTTTATCCTCACTGACAATATTAGCTGGTCCATTTGTATAACCCCAAGAAATATCTTTATGATTTATCTGCATTCACATGATCTTCTTAGCTGGTTTTATTGAGTCCTTATTCTAGTGCCTCAAGCTCTTCACAATGGAATCAGTTTCAACCTGAGCTGATCTACTAACAACAAACAAAGTCTTCTCTTATTCTGCTTTACTTCATCACTATGCTCACCAAAATTTATCACCCTTTCTCCCTGCTAGACAACGGAAGGTAGGACACTGTCAGATTTTCTTGATCATGGCATCAAAATATAAAAAACAATATTAGATAATATTAATTTTTTTAACCTCAAAGTTTATTTCCTTTATATATAGTTATTTTTGAACATATATTAAATCTTTTATTTTTACTTTAGTTTTATTTTTATATACTTTTTATTTGTATATTTTCCTCTTACATCAGAAACTTATATAGTATTTATATGTATTCAGTTCATTATATGACCATTGGTAATATTCCTTATTGTATAGGCATCAGTAACTGACTTATCAATAATCCTAAATGTATAACCATAGGGTGTCAAACTTGAATCTTCTTCCAAATCCATGGATATCAAATATGGGCTACCCAATTTCCCACATGGTACATTTTCAGTGCTGGTCAAATCTGATTATCTGTTTTCTATGATCTACCTTTTTTCTTCAGCATTTTGTCAAATGCCTGATAGTGCTCATTCATATTATTTATAAGTTGGGCTAGGTATCGCTCTGCACTCATCCCCAAAGCTGATTCCATGTCAGTATACAAAATTGGCATTAATGAGGATCTTTTTCATATAAAAGTTTGAACGGCGTTTCCCAGTCACATTATGATAACTTATACCTACGAAAAAGTAACTGAACTCAGAAAAGATCCTCAAGTGGAAGTTCCCCCCACTACCAATTTTATCATTATAGAGGCTAGAGTTCCGTTAACTCTTTCCACCATATATTCATCACTGTGCGGTAAAGAACAGACACTCCTCCTAAATTCTCATTAGTTCACTTTTTCTTGGGATCATGTAGGACGTAAAGTTGATTTCATTATCACTTAGTAATACTTGCAGGAATCCATGATGTATACTACTTTGTCCAGTTTGAAACTCGCCATGCTTTTAGCATCTAATTTGCTCAAAGCCTTCATCGCCACCCATCTAGTCAGATAATCTATTGTGATTATTATGTACTTTACTCTAGTACTAACACTAAAGGGCCCTAAACGTCTATTGACACCATGTGATAAGCAAACCTAGAGCATACTAGGCATTCTCTCATCACATTCTTGTGTGGCTTATGGATTTGACATTCCATGAAGCACGCTAGATAATACGCTACATCAGAATTGATTGCTCCCAGTTTAATACTGGTATACATAATCCATTATTTTTTTGGCAACAGTCAGCGCGCCAACCTCAGCTCACATAACTAAAGTTATGTGAGCTGCTCAGGAGATCTACTCCGCACAAATTAGACAACATACAAACAATGATAACATCACAACTTTTTCATTCAGCAAACCCTTCTCAGACGCTACCCCTTGATGCATTGATTGCTTTGTTGACTTGTTTGCACTCTTGGCAAGCGTCTTGATACTCTTTAAAAATTCTTGACATATGATAGCCTTTGTTACTCAGGGAGTCTTTCCAACCTCTTCCTTAGAGTTATCATCACCAACGTATCCTTGACAGACTTTCTTCTTCAAAACAGGTTAATAAAAGACTGGCTACTGGCGATTACTTTAGATTGGATAATTGTATACTGGATACTGGTGGTTACCAATTTGATACAATACAAGTTAAACAAGAAGGACAAACTAAAGATTCTAAAGTAAGTTTTTTTATTAGAATAAAAGTAAAGTTACTTGTACTTCAGGGCTTAAAATTAAAGATATAAAATAAATGGGATATTCAAAATTAACTGGGTTCTAAGGGCTCAATATTAAGGATTTTGAATGATCCTCTAGTCAGATGGTGTCTGACTGCTGCTTTATCTTATTCTCTCATTTTTGTTAATTCCTGTATATGAAAGCTACATCTTATGGAGGTTACCCCTGGACCTGGATATTCAAAGGCCTTTGTATTAGGTCTAGTTCTGGGATTTGGCTCATTGTAGTTGTTCTATGGTATTGTTTGATTGCCAAATCTGGCAATATGTGCCTTGACATTGGGTTTGAGTGGTAGCAATCCTATAATGCACCTCACATCATGGCTTCAAGTTGCTCTGTGAATTAGATGACTGTCTAAGTTTATTTTTTGCTCGTTATATTTCTAATACTTTTTCCAGCATATTTTAGTTTAATCATCATGGCATCATCAGCCTAATTCAAATTATTTTGGACCCCAAGGTATAAAAAGAGTCCAATTTTCATATGAATTTTGGGTGGCGTTTTTTTCCTCAATTTGTAAATCCTCCAAATTGGCAGGGCAAAAAATATTCGCATGATGTCACTGTTGGAGGGAAAGTTATTTTGCTTGTCAGTGCCTATAAAAGGCCCTCTTTCGACCTCATCCACGATGGCCTGGTTGCTGGTACCACCAGCTTGGGTGTTTTTGTTTTTATTAATTCCACTAGTTGAGATCTGACAAGAAGCACCACTTGCAGTATCATCATGACATCCACTATGCCCAATGACTTTGTGTGCAGCTTGAATGATTTCTGCTTGTTCTGATAGTTTAAAAAATATATAATACAGTTTTTCAATAACCTTTATATAGCTGTCCATTCTCATTTTGGTGTTTTTCTTCGCTTTTTTTAGTGCGCTATGTCTTTTCTTGGGTTTTATCCTTAATATTCTCTTTGATCATCCACTTTAATAATTAATCTTCTTGATGATAAACAACAAGAAAGGCAGGTAATATCAATAGTCCTTCAGCATTCTGATGAGCTGCTACTGCTTAGTGTATAATTTTGATTTCATAGGCTTGCAGTTTTAAAGCCCATGGGGCCAGTAGCCCCTCTGGTCTCTTGAAATTATGTAACTAGAGTAGAGACAAGTGGTTGGTCAACTTTGAAGTATTTCCCATAAATGCACTTGAAAATTTTTACAGGCATAAATCACTGTAAGGCACTTGCGCTCTGCCACAATGTATTACATTTCCGCTGACATCAGTGTTCTGCTCACAAATTACACCAGATGTTCTTCCCCATCATCTATTTGGCTTAAAAGGCACCAATCGCCAATAAAATGGCATTAGTTTGTATTATAAACTTTTAATTAATATTTTGGTATTCCAAGACAAGATTATTCATAAGGCATTTTTGTAGCTCATTGAATGATTCTTGGGCCTCTTCATTTCACACAAATCCTTTTTTGGATTTTTAACAAGTAAAATAATGGTTTTGCCAATTCCAATGAAATACTTAATAAAATTGGTTTTAGTAGCTGACCATCCCAAGAAAGACTTGCATGTCCCAAATGCTCTACAGAATTTACATCCACCCAATGGTCATTATCTTCTGTGGTTACAGTTGCAATCTTCTAGAGTATATCAAAAAACCCTAAAAAATTTATCTCTTTGTTAGTGAATTGGCATTTCTTCAGCTTTATCTTTGACTTTGCCGTTGCTAGGTGCTTGAACACTTCCTCCAAGTGCTCCAGGTGATCAGTAAATGTCCTGCTGAATATATTAATGTCATCTAAGTACATTAAAACACAAGACAACCTAAAACACTCAATATGGAATTCATCACCCTTTGGAAAGTCACTGCATGTTGCACAATCCCAGGGGCATTCTTGTTGGCTGGTATAATTCTTTTTTTAGTACTAGATGTGGCTGGTATTTTTTATACCGTAATTATTGCACATTTCTCTTGATTTTTTAAATCTGTCTGTCAATAATTTGACATCAAATCCATCACCAAAAACACCTGGCTTCCCCTAGGCAATCAAGTGCATCATCAATCCATAGCAGAAATTTTTTGGTGATTTTACTTAACTGGTGGTAACTAATCCCATGCAATTCAATCTGTCCTTTTTTCACAATAAGGATTGGACTCGCCCATGGACTTGATGACAGAATGAGGAGCCCATGATCTACCAGCTTACTAATTTCTTCACTGACTACTTCTTCATAAGCCCTAACCTGGCATACAGGCCTCATTCTAATTAGCAGATATTCCAGGTGTTGACCTTTTTTTTAGTACTAGATGGTCCCAACCTGAGGGGGGATTCATCGATGTTTATTGAATTACGCCTGGGCTCCTAAGAGCCTGAGGCGAGGGAAGGGGAGGGAGGAGGCATTGAGAAAGGGAGGGGGTTTGCGCGCCAGAGCCGTGCTGCAGTGACAACTGAGCGGGGGAGGGTTGGAAACATAGTGCTTACCTTCAGGGCCATTTCAAAGTGTACCTGAAAGTGGGTGATCATGTGTGGAAGGGTCCACACCTGCTGGTCAAAGGCAGCACGAAGGAAGGAGTTATGGATGGTCCAGATGGCTGTGGCATAGGCGAGGACACGGAGGGGTTGGTGGCAACCAGGCAATGTCTGCTCAAACATGAGGTCTTGCATAGGGTGTCCAGACCAGGGCTGAGCATGGAGGAGCGCGCGAGCCTTTGGCCAAAATGCGGCGACACCTGGACAGGTGAAAAAACGATGGAGGTGGGAGTCAATAGGCTCCACACAGTGGGGGCTGCTTCGGTGCTGGAAGGTAGGGCCAGTACGGTCCCCTGTCCTGTATGAACAGTGGAGCACCCTCCATAAGGTGTTGGACACCTTTGCTGACAGGATGGGGTGATAGACGTCCTTCCACAATTCCTTAAGGTCAAATCTCACGGAGGGAGGGAGGAGCTCAAGGAGTCTTGGGCGGATGGGAGGACGATCTTGGGGGTTGAGGTGAGTTGTGACAATTTGTCCATTGTGCACAATTGCATGGCGACGTGGGCTGAGGCCAGGGCCTTCCCTTCTGTATGGGAAGGCATGGTGGATCCGCGCGCCTACTCGTTTCAGGGCAAGGAGAGCCTGGTTCCAGTAGGGGGATGAGGATGGTTTTAGGCGATGGCCTGGGTAGTTTGTGAGCCACTCCCCTAATGATGTCAGAGATGCTCTAGGAAGACCCAGAGCTGCTGACACTGACTGGCGGAGGGCGGGCGCCCATTGGGGCATGGGGGTCGCGTCCCAGCAGACAATCGGCCATAGGAACTTCAGGAAGATTGTGGTGGCGTGGGATCGCGTGTCCAGAAGCCCTAGGCCCCCTTCATTGCAGGGTCGGGCAATGGTTGAGAGGGCCATTGGTGGATGGTTTGAGCCCCAGATCCAACAGCGGAGGAGTACATTGAGCCGCGTATAAAAGGCATCTGTGAATGGGCAGACGTGCGCTAGGAACCAGACTTTGGAGAGGAGGAACACATTGGCCATCAGAGCTCGACCCTGGGGGTGATGTGCCGCCGGTTCCAGCTGGCAATCCTGGAGTTAACTGCTGCAAGGAGCAAGTCCTTATTGTCTTTTAGCGCAACTCCTTGTTGGTTGGTGAGAACGCCCAGGTGACGGAAGGTACCGCGCTCAGGTTCAATACCAAATGGTGGGGGGAAGGTGGGGGAGCCGACCTGTACAACTGTTGTCTTGGAGGTGTTGATTATGGCGTTGGACGCCTTGGTGTACCTCTCAATGGCCACAGCAGCAAGGGCAACATCCCCAGGGCAGCCAAATGCAATGGCAGTGTCATCTGAAAATGCCATGGTGCGTGCGGGGGCTTTACCTGGGACCAGAATCCCTGTTAGCTTGTCCTGTAAGGAGGCCAAGAGGGGGTCAAGGATGATGTTAAAAAGGATGAGGCTCAAGGGGGTCCCCTTGACGGAGACCTTGTCCAACTGGTACTGCCACTGTAAAACCCATTGGCGCCAGGACTCTGGTGTAGAGCTGGTCATAGAGCGCTGATATCCAGCACCTAGCTGCGGGTGGGAGATGGAAGCGGGCCAGGGAAGCATCAATATACTTCCAGGCCACCCGATCATATGCTTTCTCCATATCCAGGAGAGCCACAAAGCCATTCACCTTATGAGAGTTAGCAGTCAAAGTCACGTGAAGGTCATTATAGTTGTCCCATAACGACCTCCACGGAATAAAACCGTACTGGGATGGGGAGAGGCGAGGTGACACCCATTTGGTGATGCGGTTGGCCAGAAGCTTCGTGAAGAGCTTGTGGTCTGTGTTGATCAAAGCTATGGGGCGCCAGTTCGCCAGGTTCTCACGGTCTGACTTCTTGTGAATGAGGGTCGTGATTGAGCCTCTGGAGTCGGGGAGGACCTCGCCATTCACCAAGAGTGCAGCGAAGAGGTCGCGGAGGGTTCTGGCTATCACTGCAGGTTCCAGAAGGTACACCTCAAAGGGTATTCCGTCTGGGCCTGGGGCTTTATGCCGTGTGGATTTCAGAAGGGTTTCCATCACCTCCTGGATGGAAATAGGCGCCAGTAGAGCCTCATCAGCCCGTGGGTCAATGGGCGGCTCTGGAGCCCGCCACAGGAAGTCTTGGATGTCCGATGGGTCCACCTGGGTGGCATGGAAGAGGCTGGATTAGAAGCGGTGTAGTTCCTGCGTGATTTCCTCCTTATCTGAAATGGTTTTTAGTGCCAATCTTCAGTGCAGTAATATCCTGCGCTGTTGATCGGGCTTTCTGTTTCTGAAAGAAGAAGCGGGTGGGGCGTTCCCATTGAGCATAGTAACGAGATGTTGTAAAGTTTGCTGCCCGTTCTTCCTGCAGTGTGAGCTCCAAGCGGTATGCTTCCTGCGCCGCTTCCCAGTCTTCCAACCATCTGGGAGAGGGCGAAGGCTGGCAGTTTCGCTCTAGATGTCTGATTCTGGCTTCCGCCCTTTTGACTCTGGCGCGAGCTGCAGTCATCTGGGCTTTGGCACAGTTGTAAGCAACGCGGGTGATGCCCTCCTTGGTCACCGCCCATTTAGCCTTGTGGTCAAGCAGGTGGGGTGGGGGAGGTGAGAGTCTCCCGGATGGTCATAGACAGCTTCTCTTTAGTGAAGGGGTTGTTGAGAAGAGCTGGGGCAACCCTAGGCCAGAACCTACGCGACGGTCTAAGTGTGGTGGTGAGGACAACGGTGAGTGACCTGTGATCACTCAGATGGTTGTCACGAGAGATGGGAGAGGAGACGCGGCCAATTAGCAGGGGGCCAATCAGTGCCATATCTATGCGTGACGCTGACTGGAAAGCTCCTCCATCATACTGGATCCTAGTCATGCAACCTAATCCAGACGCGGAGGGTGGAAGCGCATCTATAAAGCCACTCAGGCGAAGGAAATCCTGGAGGCGACTTGATCCAGGGCGTTCCTTTGCTGCAGGGGGGTAAGAGTCACGGACGCGACTTATGGTTGTGTTGAAATCTCCTAAGAGGACTTTATTCCGTGGGAGATTGAGTTGGAGGAGCTCTTCCAAGAGCCGATTTTGCTCTTGACCTGCATTAGGCAGGTAGATGCTTGCAGCGAAGAAGGAGAAGTCAGGAGTGGTGAGTTTGGCCAGTATGAGGCGGCCACCTAGATATTGTGAAAAGAATGGGTTTTAACCCGAGGATTTAAAACAATAAGGGCGGCATGGTTTGTCCAGAAGGAGTTGCCTCCAAACTGTTCATTCCATGCAGATTGTTCGTGGGGGAGGATATGGGGCTCCTGGACAGCAGCGATGTCAATTTGTGCTGACCTGAAGTTTCAGAGGAGGCGAGCTCTCCGCTTAAAGTCCCGCAACCCATTTGCATTGATGGATTGCAGGGCCAGGGTGCTGCCATGGGGACTCATAGCTGTTCCCCTCCATGTCCTGGGGGGTTGCCAGCGCTTAAACCTGCTGCTGTGAGGCGGCTAGTTTTGAGTCCTTTAGCTTGACTATTAGCTGCAATCCGTCAGGAGCGTCGAGGGTTCTGAGGGGAAGGAGAGGGTGGGGGGCGGAGGACCCAGTAAGCCAGCCTAGGATGTTGCCCCCGCTCCGTTGCAGGGGAAGGACCTGAGGGTGCTCAATGGTGACTCCGCGGTGTCCCCATTTGATGAGTCTGAGTCCATATTCACTTCCTCCAACACTTCAAAGGATCCGCGCGAAATAGACTGTGGGGTTGGGGTAGGACTCTTTGAGGTGGCACTTCTACCGCAGGCCGCGAGTTGCCAGTCCATGCTGGTGGGCATAGCTCCATTGGGAGCTGAGGGTTGATGCGATAAATCGCTGGTGGAGGTTGGTGGGGGTGCCGCAGAGCCCTGAGTGGGGGTGGCTGACTTGGGGCGCCCTGTGGGAGATGCTCTGCGCTTGGTGAGAGAGGGAGTTGACTCTGGGAGATTGGAGGGGGTGCCCACTGGAAGAGGGGCATGAGCGCTAAGGTATCCCATACCAATAGTGGGGTTAGCTGTTTCAACTGCTAGGCGTAAGGCCTCAGGGGACAGGTCTTGAACGGGAACCCATTGTGTGGGTTGTGTAATTGCTGCTGCAGCCACGTGGGATCGTTTTTAGCCTGGTTTAGGCCCCTGTGTGGTGGCTAAGAGGGCTTGTTTTGAGCTGTGCAGCCACTATACAAGTGTCCAAGGGCGTTACACCATGAACACCGGGGCGCGCCTGATCAGGGTCGACAAAAAAGATCTCAGGGCATGCCCCAACTACCGCCACACGAGGAATAACCTCAATGTTGCGGGATACAGTGGGAAAGGGGATGAACGACGCCCTAGCACTGTGAGCTCTTTGAGTGGGAGCATAGTAAGAGGGGACGCTAAAGTCCACTGAAAGAACAGACCCAAACTCCATTAAACCACGATGGAGTGCCAGTTTAAGAGACTCAGGGTCAACAGTCGTTGGTAGGTTGGAAAAAGTAACCCATGAAATTTTCTCTAGGTGAGAGCGTGTGCGGGAGATGCAAAGAGATCCGCGTGGAATAATGACCTGGAGGGTGGCAGCATGGTCAGTAAGGGCAGCTTCAGTGAAGCCCACATCGATGTAGTGGCCCTCCACTGATTCATGAATGGTGGTGTTAATAGGGAATGTCTCCGCAATCGCTGCAAAGTATGAGAAGTAAGCCTCTGTATAGAATTCAACAGGGTTATGCCCATAATAAAGGCGAATTGCGTGAGAGGGTTGAGCGAGGTAGAGCTTTTGCGCTCTAATTTCGGCCCATTTCTTCTTAACATCAGCAATAAACGCCACTTCACGGGGATCAGCTTTGGGTAGCGTTGGTGCCAGAGGTTTTTGCCACGCCCCAGTGGCTCCTTTGGTACGTTTGTGTTTGCTTTGGGCTGCAATTGCAGGTTGAGTGTGAGCTGGTGGTTTGGACAAGTTTGCGGAGTTCCCTTGTTTCTGGAATGTTACAGCAGTTGCTGGCGTCATATTAAATTGAGGGGCGGTTTGTTGGGCCTCGCTAAATTGGGAAGGCCCATCCAGATTGGAATTAACTCCAGCCAATTGGGAGGAGGGCGATGTTTCATCACCATCCCAATCTATTTGGGTAAATTCAGCCCGAGTATTTGCTGTGATTTCATGGGCAAAACTCATTGGCTGATTGGTGAATTGGTCGTTTTCAGCATATTGAGATAAAGTGCCGACTTGAGAAGTGCCGATTATGGGGTTTAAATGGGACGGGTGAGATTGGAACTGGTGTGAAGTTCCAAAATCCGAGCCATTTAAATCCTCATTGGGAAGAGCAGATTGTCCCAATTTGGTGCTTAGTGAACCAGAATGTGCGGCTAATCCAACCTTACATCTGAGGATTTGGGGGCCAGGTAGCTGGGTATCGCCCCTCATGGAGGGAGCCAGAAACACGGCGTCAGCAATAATAGATGGGGCTGAATTAGCTGACACAATGGGGGAGGTGAATGTCTGGATGGGCTGAGTTGCATTCAACTGAGTAGACGCCATTAAAACAGCGTGGGTGATGGCCTCCTTGGTTGGAGGGGGCCCAGCGGGTTGGTGGGAGGCAGCGTACACAGAGCTGTTAGGCGTGCAGGTTGCAGAAGTGCGATCAGGTGAACTGGCGCTAGTTGGAGTAGCTCCAGGTTGGGGGGTGGTGCCTGCTTTCATGGCTGCTGCTTGAGAGCGGGTGATTCTGGTTGACCCTGAGGTGGGTAACCGAGGGTTGCTTCGTTTGAGGGTGGTGCTGGCTCGTTTGGCATAGCCTGTGGGTTCTTTTGCGGGGTTTCCCGCCATATTTGCTAATAGTTTTCATAAATCTCTTTAGTGGAGCTAAATTTCAGGCTGAATTGATTTTCGAAATTGATGCTTAGCAGAAAGAGATCTGTCCAGGTGTTGAACTTCTGGATCACATTTTAAGTGCATCCAAGGTTGTGATCATTCTGGGAAAAATCACCAAAATTTTTTCATATAATTGTAGCACCTCTTGCTGTCATTCTATTAAATTAGTTAATTGCTCATGGTTTACCAATATACTAATTCTTTAAGCAACATTCTCCATTAATCCCATCTCTGTTAATGTTCTAGAGACATAAATTTCTCTAATTTCAGCCATCAGGATCAAATGCACAAACGCAATAACTTAGATTTCTCTAATTTCTTCAGTTTTTCACTTAGATTGTCCAGTAGCACGCATATTTCTTCATGGCCTGGCATTAAAATCCCTGGAACCACCCATGGCTCAAGTACTAAAATTCATTGAGCTGACAACTTCTCCATATAATTGCTTTATGACATCTAGAATCAGCCCTGTATTAGCTATTACTTGCATTCCTGGTGAGATGTTATTCAAAAATCTCATCCTCAATGGTATCCCTTTGGCTTTTGAAAATCTCTTTCAGCACTTCCCTAATTTTCATCCAACTAACTTGTATTTGATGGGATTTATGCTGTCATTGTAATTTAAATTTGCAATTATTTTTGTCAGTGGGGTCTCTATAAGCTGCTGATAGACTAAGGGCAAAGTTTTCCTCAAAATTGTTATGCAATGTCCTCAAAATTACATTTGACACCATATTTTCTCTTGGATTACATCCAATGAGTATTTCATAAATTATAGGTACCAACATTATGGTGGGAGCAAATACCACAAGTGATTAAATTGAAGTGGTAGTGCACTGTATGCACCACAAGATGTTGTGTTAAAAAGTCCAGTGGTTCCATATCATTTTTAGTGCTCTAGATCCAGCAAATTCTTCATTCATTAACCTTTTTTGGTTTAATCTATATTAATGGATACTCCACTGTTGATTATTGCCCATACTCTTACTCTATTGACTATAATCTCAGCATACATACACTCAGAGCATTAAAGAAGTGTTTACTGAGTGATTCATGGCATTACTTGTTGAATTGATATATGATTTTAACTGTGCAGATAAATTAGAAAAATATTCTCTTGATCGTGCAAATAAGGAGATCCATTCACTTCATCAAGTTTCAACTTGAGTAACTCTTCTGTGCTTTTAATGGATCTGATATTCTCTACCAGCTGATGAGCGTATGGCTGAGAAACCTTTTTCAAAACTTCAGGGCCATCACTTTGCCTTTGCTCAGGTAATTGCACTTTACATTTAATTTAACCACCTTGTAGAACTGATCTGTTGCATCTTCGTCTATAATATTTCATAAATATACATAGAATCTTCAATTACGTCAGGGGAAGCAGGTTTGATCGCTGTGCTAGATTGTTCCATGTCTAGACTGCAGGTCCTTTTACTGAGTCTTGACCAGTTTCCTTTTCTTTAGCCTATACCAGAGTAACTTTCTCTCTGGGCTTCTTATCCTGACATTGAGCAAATATGTGCCCAAATTTTCCACATTGGTGTAGAAAATTTGAGTTCTATCCACTTTTTTGTCCTTTGGTCTTATTTTCCATTGGTTCTCAATTCTGGTCTTTTTTATTGGCTCAGAAAATTTCAAAATATCAAACTTTCTGATTAGAATGACATTAAAAGGTTTGATTAGGTGCTTTGATTGTTGTTCCTAGTATCTTGAGATGATCCAACATCTGCAATGTAGAAGTTTGTTTCAAAAGCGCTGACGCCATAGTGTGATGCTAATATCTTTAGGGTAAAGCACTTCTTGAATTGCTATGCACACATTGAAATCTGATTATACTTTAACACCAGCTAAGCTTTGCAATTAATGGTAAATTTTGTCAGCAAAGAATGCCAATTTTTATTATTTCTAAACTTTATTCCCATAAGCTCTTGTTTAAGGTTACCTATCTGACTAGGTCTACCAAACTCAGTCATAAAATCTTCATTGGAGTCGCTGAACATCAAATTATCCCCGTTGAGATGGGACAACACCTGATTTTGACAATTGGTGTCCAAGCGCTCATTACAATTACTGCTTTCTGTCAATATCTATATCCAAAAATCGTCATTTTGAATAGGCGTAAAATGCTGGTGCGTTATCTTGCTGAATTTGGGTAATTTTGGCATAGTCTGAAATTATTTTGTCACTCCAATAGCAGGGAATTTTTGTCTGATAATTCGAGTAATTATAGATGTATTTTTGGGAGTCATCACCAAAATGCTATTGAAAGATCGGGCATATTTCCAGAGGTTTGTCCTTTCCATTATAGTTTTTCATGCATCTCGTTGTCAGCTTTGTTCGCCTCCATCTGGACACAATCTAATTTGTGATTTTCAAGTTCTTTGATAATTTTTTAGCATTTGTGTCATGTCTTGATGCATACAGTGGAATCATTGTATATATGCTTCTCATTCAGTTTTCTGAATTATATATCTCCTTTATAAGTACAGTCTTCTATAATTTTAAGGAGGTGACCTACCCATAAAGATTGTTATAAACTTTTCATACCTGTTCAATTTTCTCTTCAGCTTTCATTACTCACACCTCCAAATTAGCAATAATGGATTTTTACTGCCAATAATAAAGCATTATTATATACTTTATCCAATTTTTCCCAGAGTCTCCTAAGTTCACTTTTGTACAACATTACAAATAAATTCTTCTAATAAGTTTGGCTTAAAAACTCATCTACCCCTGTAGTGATCACCAAATGTAATATTTGAGAGCAGTCTACTAAATTTCCTCATAAATTAGCATTAATTGTAAACCTTTAGCTGGGTTGCTCGCCCTAGCGTTCAAGTCTACCGCACAGGTTCTTGCATGGCGTTGTGATGTTTTATTTATATTAATTTTAATAGGTTGCTAAAATTATGAAGAATATTGCCATAGTTTAATCTTCAAGCCCATCTTAAGTGCTGTCACCACAGTCAAACTGGTGCTAACCTTTTTTATCTCTCCACTCAAGTGCTGATGGAGTAGCTAACAAGCACTTGTATAAGAGAACCTTCCCCTTCAAATATTTCCTCAGAAGTTAGCAACTGACAAAGTGATAAGAGAATCATCTTCTCTTCCACTCTATCTAAGAATAAACAGTAGCAATTGCAAAACTATCTAATTTTTTATTCCAAATGAATACCTCATCATTTTCTATTTTGTTACTTCTTTTTTTATTTGAAAAGAAAAGTAAGGGGATCCGGCGCCCAGCTCTGCTGTTGTTGCCTCATTTGCGATATGGCAGCCATTGTCAATAGATTATCCATCTGAAGTAGAGCCCCCAAGGATCTTCCTCATCCACCTAGTCAGAGTCCACCGCTAATTAAAGTTGTGACTTCTTCTTATTAATTGATGAAGGTGTCCCTACAATCTTAATCAACCTCAGTGGAATACCCTAATTAAGCTAGCAAAATTCTTAAAAAATGATTATTTTACTTATCAACACCTAACCGCATTACCTAAAAGGTTAAACTGAAAGTTTCTACCACAATCATTGTTGATGCTTCAACAATTAAACCTAAACTCCTGTATCAATTTGGGACAAACCAAAATACTTTGTAGATTAAAGTATTAATTCATTACTTGGCAATTGAACCATATATTAAATTTATTATAAGGGTGCATTCCTGTTAAAACTCTGGTAATCATTTGAGATAAGATCTCAGCGGATATGCTAATATTTGTTAAGGGTTACCCTTCACAACAGATATCATTTAAGATTATAATTTCCACATCTAATAAAGGAAATCATCACCCTAGTGAGCAAGAAGACTTATTATAATTAATCATCTTAGTATTATGGGCATACTAAAAGCCCAATAAGTGGCCTATGAATCATCCCCTTGCGCAGTTCACCAACAACACCTCTCACTCCTATACTGGTTTATCTTCTATAAAGCCTGATTGGAATATAACTCCACTTTTATAATTGTCCTCACCTATCTTCATTGGTCCCTTAAGCAGAAGAGCGTATAGCTAGCACCCATGATGCCCAGAGCTAATCCAAAGCAAGTATTAAAAGAAATTGAGGAATACAAGAAGTTCAATTCCCAAAATTGGCACTCAGGCCATGTCATCAAAGTTATGTTCTTTTTCATGCTGGATATAAAACACCTTTACATTGATAAATCCTTAGTATAACTGGCCACAAAGTCTTGGTTCCCTATCAATTTGAAGAAAGTTTGCAATACCTTTCCATATAAACCTCATAGCGTAATGAAGCTCCACAATTTGTTTCACAACTCCCAAATATCATTCATTCATAAATAGAGACCCTCCATACCTAAGCCTATTGTGGTTTATGACCCACAGGAGGCTGAGGTAAAAGCATTACTAGCATCCAAGAAATTCATAGCTCAGTCCAGTACTTTGTTGTGTAGAAAGGTTACCCCCTATGAAAACAGATGAGCAAGCGCTAATGATTACATTAACGCAAGAAAAAGTTGGGAGTTTTCTGCAATTTACACCATAAAGTTCCCTTTCTCTTCAGATGATGTAGCCTTTCCTGCCATCAAACTCTCTGAGATGCACAAGAATTACGTTTTGGTCTTGCCTCAGGCGATGAGATTCCCTTGTTTTAGAAGGTATAACTATATAACAATGCCATGCTCTAAGCCTTGACCATGGCTTATACCTTTTTATGTGTAACTGGGACCCCAAGCCTTTCATGGCTCCTTTTTCCCAGCCAAGTAGTCTGAGCCAAATGGTAGATTAGTGATGATTTACTGCCTTTCCCCAAGGATAAAGCTTCTCTTTCATCATCTCTTCTTTTTTATTGAAAAATTTTAAAAAGGGCTTTCAAAAAAGTGCTCCATTCCAGGGGCCTCCAGAGGTACCTTAGAGCTCGTCTCACACATAGCTCAGATAATTATCATATTAAAAAGATACTTGATTTCCATAAACATTAAATTAAAGAATCTGTCAGATCATATTAAACTAATAGAATGGAATACGGATTAAGTTTCTTAATCAAAAACTTGTTTTTTAAAATTACTGTTCACGCTTTTGAAATGGATCCCTCAGAATTGGTTGCGTCAATTAACCATTTTAAACAAATCTGCGCAAAACTGGAATTATTGATCTAAATTAATCGCAGATTTATAAGCTCATATCAAAGAATTTTTATGATGTTCTTTGAAACTTTACCCCTAACTAAAACACTGTATTCGCTTATTAATTTATAATGTACCATTGTGGCCTATCCCAAAAACTGTTTTGAGCCCCTCTAACGCTTTTTCTCCCCTCCTATAAAGGTAACAGCTCCTCCTTAGGTTCTGTTATGAGTTAATTTTATATACCAAATTCCCTTTTTAGAAACTATTTTTCATGTATTTTTTCTGTGGAATCCACCCTTCACTTCATGCCACTAGAATAGTAGGATAATTTGGCAAATCATGCCACCATCCACAAAATGTTACCATTAATCAAGATTGAGTGGTTTAATCCTTTAACCAGCAACTCACCAAGCTGTGCTATCAAAAGAGTTTCTGTACCTCTCATGTTTCTAAAAAGTTGATGAGAAATAAACACCCAAAAACCTGGGACCAAACCACTAATAATATGGAAACAGAGAATCACAAACGGTGCCAATACTGAGTTGACCTAAAGGGAGTGTATATAAGTTTAATTACAGATAGCCAGGTAGACTAAAAATAAGGACTTAGTTGGACCCCAAGAAGTCCATGACTAACTGCAACTCTGAGTCTAAGCTCTTTGGAGCTTCAATATAAAGTGATACAGATTCCACCAACGGTAAAATAGGATCAGCATATAATATATGTGAGTATAGTAATGATCAATATTTGAGACCTGCTTGAGGAGGATGCAGCGAGGCCATATAAAATATACATCTGATAAGATAAAACAGGGCTTTTAATAAAATATAGTTGACCAGAAAATATGTTGGTCTAGTAATAATGACCATTGAGAATATTGAGGAAGTGGGCCATGATCATTTTGGTGCAATACTGAGATGAAACTAGTAATAAATGTAAATTACTATCAACTTGGTACTGCACCTTAGGTTAGAACAATTATTAGTTCTAATTTGAGGTGATTATTGCATATCAGTTATATTGTTATCTGAGTGGGACTGAACTCATGTTTTTACGGTACATTGCAATGACTTATCTATGTTAACTGAATAACCTGTAAGACTTATATGTGTTGATGAAAATCTGGCAACTTCATCATGCAAACCTTTAGAGTCAATATGTGAATAGTTATCCCTTAATTTAACATTGGTCTAAGCCAAGTTTTAAATTGGTTATGGGGCCAATTTAATTCCTTTGGCCTTAATAACCTCTTACTTGATATTTTGATAAGTTCACATTGTTATGTCATGCAATATGACAGTGTTCAAGCTTGTAATATCATACATCCCTTAAATTTATTGCTGATTCACTGATAATGCAGCGCACATCTGCGTTCTCAATTTTGCTCTGCCAATCTTTCACAAATAGCGCAATCCATCAAAACTTAGTCCTCCTATTATTCAAGTCTTATTATTTTCCAAAGACCAACAACCACAGACCCTGGTGGAATCATCCTCCTCCCTGCCTCTCTCGTCATTGGGGGTTGCCCCCACATAACTCTCAGTTGCCCCATTGCAGTCATCTGGCTTGTTATGAGGCATTTTATATGTCTTTTAACAGTTATAATTCTCATATAACCCCTAGAATGACATCTTTTAAAGCTTTGAAACTGCTGAGCCCCTGACTTTCTAGGCTCTCCACTGAGTATCAACACACCCATATTGGATGAACACTTAGCTTATAATCAGGCTCCACAATGCACCATCCCCTCATCTTATTAGCACATTGATGCCTTGTGGACTTAGCATTCTATGTGATTGTTCAAGTGCCCAAAAAGTTTTTTTAGAACGCTTGTTCCCTGAAAGGAAGGTTTCATTTCTATTTTCTGTTAGCTTTCCAAAAAATAAGCTGACCTTTGTAAAATTATTAATATCTTACGCTTTAGACTAAAAGTAACAATTAGTGGTATCCCAGTGCAGTTTAAATTTTTGATATAATTGAGTAATGAAATCTCTTCCAACGTTTCTTTATACTAGTGTCAGGAGATATACTTGGAGCTTCTATTTTCAACAAATTATATAATCTTTAATTTAAATATAATCTTGTAGAGTTTGAGGTAATGATGTTAGCTATAAAACTATTTTAGATATGTTTTGATGACGTAATGTTATTAAAAAACTTTAGTGGCTCATTAGAAAGGGCTGGTATATTAAAAATTACTGGAAGATAGGTTAATATAACTTTTTATAATTTTGGTGAATAAAATCTTGAAACTTAGAACTTCAACAAAATGTAAATCAGAATTCTTTATAAATAAATATAGTACCAAATTTGGCAAAATTAAAACACATTCTTCAAATTGAAAATTGATAAAGATCAATGTCAAATTTATTTGAGGTATTCTGACCAGGTGACAGACATCACTGAAGCTCAAAGAGCTAAAAATGAACTAATGGACTTACCCAAACAGAATGACTGACTGCTCAAAATGAGCAGGTGAAACACAAACAAACGAGAATACAACCAACCAGGTGGGACAGCGACGAGTTGCTCAACACACCATGGCAGAAAGTTAAAGATGATCAGGGAGCTCATCCTTCAAATTAGTTACTCCTCATAGGCAAGATTGCAGGCTAAGGCGGAGAGCAATGGTGTGGGATGCTTATTGACATGAGTAATGAGTTGGCTGATGGTTGGCTGGTCGTTGAAATTACCTGCATCAAAAATTGCAACTAAGTATTTGGAAAAGCAGGTCTCCACATTAAGGTGGATGGGAGGAAGCTGGGATAATAAGCTATGGTGGTGTGGGTGGTTTATGTCCTGGCCTGCGAAGCAATAGAAACTTTCTATATGGCGACATTTGCTTGTTTGTAGAGGTTTAGAAGGCGCGTTTGCCCTGCGGGGCTATTGTCAGAGCAATAATGGGAGGAGGGAGAGCCTTGGAAAGTAAAGCTGTCAATGAATTGACTATCTCACAAATGGCAGTATTGTCTGTGTTTTCAGCTGCATCGATAGTGAGCTGGTGGTCAGAGCAGAACACAGGGGCGTTTGGTCAGGGGGTGTAAAAATGCTGAGGGATCTAAATGGGTGTTCTGTACCTGTATGAATTATTTGATTTGGGGTCTTGAGTCTTCAAATATATTGCCCATTTCATTGGTTTCATTCAATGAAGACCATGGGTTTAAGTCAAATTGGAAATCGCGGTTATTAAATTGGTGGGCTGTGGCTGGTGGCTGAAGGATAACATGGGATTGAACTGTTGTCCAAGCCAAAAACCTTAATGGTTGAGGCTCAGGTAACACTGTATTGAGGAGGAGGCTAATTGGCAGTTGCAGGCACCGTAGTGGAACAAGCTTTGGGGGAGGGGGAAGGATTTTACCCCATATCAGAACGGCAGTGGGGTGTGTGGTCAATTGGGGTATAGATGGAGACAACGCAGGTCCAGAAGAAGCATTTAGAGAGAGGCATTTATGCTTTGAGTGACCCAACTCAATGCAGGATGGGCAGATCGTCTGTCCACCCTCAATGTGGGCCCAGAATGGGTGTTCAGGGGCAGAGGAAATGATGGCGTTGGGGTAATTGACAAAGCAATTTATTAAAATTTGGGCTAATTGTGGCAAATGCCCAAGGCCCAGCGAGGTGGGCAGCCCCATTGGGGGACCACGAACTGAAGGATGGGGTTGGATCCATATATGGCTAAAACTTCCATCAACTCATGATGGAGCACCACAGAGGGAAGGTGAGTGGGCAACCCCTCAAACTGAACCACCATATTGGTGGCGGTGGGGAGCTGGGTGAACATTGTGAGTATAGTTGTGCCCTGGAATACCAGGGGTATGGTGGCCACAGCAGTGGTGTCAGCTTCACAGGTGAAGCCTAGATCAAATACCCCTTATAGGGGCGGAAATCTATAAAGCTGGCCGGCAGCATCACCATCTGGGACAAGTTGATAATAACTTTCTCTGCATATGGGAACAATTTCCAATATATGACCTGAAGGCTGAAACACATCTGGGATTGGGGGAGAACGAGTGGTTGTGAGACACTGCCTGGGAACGTGCCAGGTGTATGGCAAGATCTTTGGGTGGAATGAACCAACCCAATGATTTAGTGGGACTGGATGAGCCAGTCTGAGTGTGTTTTCCTGCTGGACTGAAAACGCTGAGTTGGGTTTAGCCACTGCCCCACATAGGATCAGCTGGCAGAGAATCCAAGGTCATTGCAGAGCAAATAGCGGAGGTAGGCGTAGGATAGTTAGACTGTTTTTATCTCTTTTTAATTAAAATCGCTTGAGAGTTACTCTTAGTGGAAATAAACATTTGATAAATATCAATGCCTATTAGAAAAAAAGGTATATTGGTGTGAAGGGTTAAATCTACCAATATTGAGTACAGAAACCTTGTATATTGAATAACTTTTTTGGGCTATAATTTAAGTAACTAACACGTTAAAGAAAGCCTTTCCACTTGATAACACATTCAAGCAAATTTAAAATTACAGAAGACTAAAAACTCTAGAACAACTGACAAACAGTGAACCACCAATGTCCTTGGCCCAACCACCCACTGCTCCAAAATGGGGCAGTGCAAAACCCCCAGCAACTTCTTCCCAGTGAGAAAACGCTTTTGAACCAGATTGACCATCCCCCAAATTCCTTAAGTTGATACATTCCCCTCAAGGATCTCGCCCTCCACCTCACATGTTCTCAAATGGTGCCTTGTAGCTTTATTGTGCTCCCCTGAAGCAAGATGTGATTCAGCCTCCAGATCATATAGGGTAAATTGTTCCCCTACAATGACAAAAAAATAATAGAATAAACCAAGGCGCTTATGCAGCCTGCAGGCTTTATCAACTTCCGCCCCTACAAGGGGTACTTTGACCTCAGCTTCACTTGCAAAGCTGACACTGCAATTGCAGCCAACATTCCACTGTTGTTCCAGGAAACCTCCATCCCAACCAATCACACCCGGTTGGATGATGCCACCATGCTTGTGGTTAAATTTGCAGGCCTTTCCACCCATCTCCCCCTGAAACTTTATACAATGAAATAATAGTTGGGTTGTCAGTATATGTGCTGACCCCATTTTATAATTTTGGTTACCAATGGAGACAACTGACTAGTGGGCCCTCACGCCTTTGCAACCATATGCCCAATATCAAATTAAATTCCCATTTTAATTCCCCTCGCACCATTGTCCCCTCTGGCCCCAACCACCCTTTCTGGGCCAGTGTAGATAAGGGGCGCATGATCTGCCCCATTTGTTTTGACCTGGACCACTCAAAGCAGCGCTGCCCCACCATACCCTGAGATGGAGACCACATGCTAAACTCCCCCCATAATGCTCCCATAGCTGACATAAACACTTTTTTGAATGAGCACAATTCTCCCTCCCCCTACATTAAGAATGGTAGATGCAACTGCCATGGATTCACTAATAAGGAACTGACATGCCAAACCACCACTCCTACTCTAACTAATCAGGAGCCATCATGGACCCCAGTAAATTCAAAAAAAACCATCTAGCCACCCAATCCATCCCACCCATATGCCAATCAACCTATATTTTTCAACCAAAAAGCCCCTGGAATTATTTGGAGAAAATTGATGATTTTGGAATTTTATCCCTGACTCATTTAAGGCTCCAGGCCTAAAATGTACCTAAACGCTTAACATGTGGCTCAGTTCCCAACTCGCCTCTACGCTCTATGATCAGATGATGATTAATTCTGAAGTGACCATCAACTCACTAAAGAGGCTGTTGCCTCCCCTGATTGTCACCCCTCTAAAAGGCTGTAGCAAAATCAGTCACGTCTTGGCCAAGGGGTACCGCCCCTGTTCTTCCCCCATGCAACAAATTCATAAAAAATAATTCCTCCAATCTCAACAAGTTGCCCACAAAACAGTACAAAAAGTAACAATGGTCACACAATTTGGCCCTAAAACCAGCATTACCAGCAACAACGTCGCCACCTTTACCACAATACCCAAAGTTCGCCTTGAGGATGAAAAGCCCTTTCTGAATATTTCACAACCCTCCTCATAGCTAAATTTGAGCTTCCCAAGCCAATTTGTACCTTGACCCCCATTTGAGGATGCACCCATGCCCATTCTCTCAGTGCTCTGCTGTACACACTGTTCAGCACAGAGGATGAATATGAGCCTCCCAATCCTGACTCACCACCCACAATGGCGCATAATGGTTTAACACATCCAACCTGATTGTTAGTTTTAATTTTAGTTTTAGTTTTATTTTTATTTTTTTTTAATTTGGTTTGGGTGATACACTCATCTCTTTCTGTTCATTTGAATTCTAGCATAATATAATTTTTGCTTCTCAGAGCTCAGTATTGTCCATCCCCTGGTCAGCTTGCCTCAGTTAAATAAATAAGTTAAAGAAAGCCAATTTTCTCTTAAAATCTTACTTAAATTACATCAAAAACCTGAGGACAATAATGAGAGTACAGCTTTACAAATTGGTGTTTTCTTATAGATTTAATTTACAAAAAATATTGGTAAAAATATAATTAAAGTTTTTGTGTTAGCACAGGCTCCTTAGTGGTATAAAAGTATAGAATATAACATCCACTAACAGACATAAGGGAGAATAATCCAAACACTTTTAGAAAGTAATTTCTCGTTAATATCTAGATATATTATCCTGTGTTAATTAAACATAGTCTCACTCTAAATTTTTTTAAAAAAATTATTTATGGGATTACAGAAATAAAGGAATGCAATATCTAATGACTTGCATAAAAATTATAAGGCATAATATTGTGCTGCAATATCTCTAACTTTCTTTCCTATTATAAAATAAGATGTTTTTGAGAAGTAGCATGTTGGAAATTTTTGCTTTCTATGTGACTGGATGTCAAGCCACAATTATGACCAAGCAAATCATTGGAGGAATTCCGCTGAAGGTTCAATGGACAGAATTTGCTGAGGATGTTTTAGAGCTATAAGTAATTGATCACCTTAGGATAAGGCGATAATGGGTTATAATGAGTTATATTGGATTGCCTTCAAAATAGGGTGATAAGGTGATGTCAACATTTGACAAGAGATAAATTGAATTACCTCAAATCAGGACAATAAAGAATTCAAGATTAACAAGCTGAAACCAATGAGAATATGGCGAAGCAAATAAACTAAGTGAAAAAGGGTCAGTACCAACTGAGGTCGCTGGGATATCAGGGAAACAAGGGTACTAGAAGAGGAGGTTTTTTAGTGGGAATATAAGGGAAGAAAGAAGAAAGAAAGAGAGAGTGGACTAGAGGAAGATTTGCTGGTTTATTATATTAAAATAAAGAAGTGTTTTGGGGGAAATTGTCCCATTTTATTATATATTAATAGTTTACAAGTGTTTACCAGAACAGGTGATCGTCATATTGTCCATTCCAATTGTTCAATGGTCAATACCTTATGTGAAAAACCCTTCAGCGGGTACATATGGAATCATTGAGATTCAACAGAGCTTAAATTTGTTTTATAAGAAGCATTAATTAATATAAGATATAAACTTTAAGGATAAATATTTTGAACAAATTGAACATGGTTCTAACATGTATAACAAACTTGTTGGTCAATATGTCTTTTGCTTTGTCTACTCTATTAATCAAATTTTAAATTGTTAGGTCTATAAAAATAATCGTTGATACTTAGCTGTAGTATTTAAAAGTAAAAATAAATAAATTGATGTTGCCCCACCGGGTGGTGGTGAGCAACTCCTGCTGAATTTTGGTCACTGCCAAAGCATGCCTGTGATGGCTCCACAACCCCTCAAAGCCAACTTGTTGCATTGACCACCTTAGGAACTAGCTCATCATCTTGAATGCTCTCAGGAGATGCTTAGAGGGCCCCTGATGCTCCCTTAGAGAAATCTGCTCCTCAGCTTTTGGGTCGTCTATGGGATCCTCTTATACTATTCATGTGCACTTAATATCAAGATGACTCAAGCGGTGTCTAATCCGGCCAGTTTCATAGATTTCCATCCCACTCAAAATAATCATTGATCCAAGATCCTCTAGTAAATCCCATACAATGGTAATGATGAAAATTCTACTAAATAATATAAAACACGTTATCCTCACCGCCTACAATTGGTTGCTGGCAGACCCCACTCTGGTGTTTTAGTTTTCTAGTTTGCCTAATTATCTCTCTCCAAAGCAGGTTTTCTAGGAGCTCCTGAAGGGTTTGTCCATATAGGGCGGCAATCCCATACTCCATTTTGTAATCACAATGGGACAGCCTTTCAGAGCCTCACACCTGTGAAACAATCCACCACTTTCTTTAAAACACCCACCTTACAATCCACCCTTCCATAAACTACTCTGTCCCTGACCAACCAAGCTATCCCACGTTGAAACAGCTGCGCCTTTTTCCTTATGGTTTGGATTTGACCAATCAAAGAAAAAGTGCCCTTCCCTTGTTGAAACAGCAACCTCAGCCCCTTCAATCTCTGGCATTGGCCCTACCACTGATTTGGATGAGTTTTTTGTGGTTTGATCTACCATCCCACTATCTCATCTACTGAGGATGAAGCTCTGGATGCGCCAGACAATTGGACCCAATCTTATTAAACTGCGCAGGAAAAAAATTATGTATCAGACCTAAAGTCAAATTGCCTTTGTCAGTATTCTGAGGGCCAACTTCTCCTACTTCAACAAACCAGATCCCGTTACTGTGCTGAATCTATATGTCTAAAATCCATCTGAATCTCTTATATGGGTGACTGATGATGATCAATCCCTTCAGGTAAGCCCTGATTTTGATTGGCCTTTAATTTGCTAGCCTCCCAAGTCTGATTCTTAGTTCTGCTATCTCCTTTACATGGATTCCCAGATTGCAATACCCACCGTCAGATAGTCATTGAAGTGACAAATGCCCCCATTAACACTCTCCTCTGACAAGTTTTCTAAAAGGTCATGAAGCCTGTTGTCAAGGGTATTACATGTCCCATTTGTTCATAAAGACTTCTTTAGGGAATACAAAGATTTTTCAGAGAGTTTTCATTTTCTGTAGGCCGCTCATGCACCAATGCTGCAAGATAATCTTTGTTTGACCCAAATAAACCCCAATTGCGTCAAAAACCAATAAGCTTTTCATATTGTCAGAGAGCGATCAAACATGTCAAATTTCAGCTTGCTTAGTATGTCAATTATTTGCACACGGTGTTTATTGATAAATTGAACTTGATAATTTTTATTCTTCATCATTCCACTGATGCCCTCAATTTCATTTTGTCTGCTTTTTGCACATGTCTCCAAGTCTACGCCAGACTGAGATCCCCTGACTCCCCTTCCTCATCCAATACAGCTGCTTAGACTAGCCACTGAGGAACCATAATGTGAGTTTTTAATCTTGTTTTATTTTTCAATCACATATAAGAAATGTGGCCTCCCCTTTTTGAGTTGGGCTCTGCTATTACTAGACAGAAACCTTTTTTGGTTTTCTGCAATGTTCTTCTCATATATCTTTACAGTGGTTTTTGCCAATATAACAACTTCTATACAATAAAACCTTTGGTCTAAGAGAATTATGTTACTTAAATATGAGATATTAAGGAAGCATAATTTATGCTAATTTATACAATTTTTAATGAAGTTGTTACAGAGTCAAGTTCCCATCCTCTAGTACACATTATAGATTGAGTAAGATGAGATTTTAAGGTTAAATTGAAGTAACAGTGGTTAAGATAATAAGTGATGATAATATGTAACTTTTCAGAAAGAATTTTACTTAAATGTAGAAGCTATTAGAAACAAGATATGACAGTGTAATCCTCTTATATCCTTTAAAAGTAATAAGTTTAACTTATAATCAACCAGATAGTGCTCCATTAATGCTGTTGTTTGTATTACTCTCCCCTTTTTGTACTCTACTTCTCATTCTTTGTCTTTAATAAGGCATAGTTATCAACATTATTATTGATCTCATATCCTAATTGATTATAGCAGTGAAATAGTCAAATTTTTACTAATAAAGAAAAAGCTCTCACAAAAGTTAACTCTGGATCTTCTATCAATGCAGCATCCGCTTATATAAACTTATGATAAAGATAGTTTTTGAGCTGTTTTTCTTTCCACTCAACCTCACTTTGAGCGAATCTTATTAGAAAAAGCGTTTAATTTACCACTTCTTTCTGGCCACGCCCATTTTTCAAAAACGACCGCGGATCCACCAACTGCTGCTCCAATGTGGGGTAGCAGTGCTCCACCACCTAGCGTTTTCCATCCTGCGGGCAAATGCATATGCATTAGGTCTAATAGCGTACCATTTTCTTCAGACCGTTTTTCCTCCACAATACTTAGCACTCCACCTGGCGCACATCCGCCCTTCTCACCCCATCCTCTCGCCCTCCCTCATCCCAACATCTGATTTTGCCTAAGTGTTAAATACGGGCATTTGTTCACATATGCTGACAAGGCAATTATCAAAGTAGCCATGGCTGCATTTGCACCAACTGGATTTATTGATATCCGCCAGATTAAAGTCTATTTCAATAAAGGCTTCCAAACGGAGGAGGAGGATGCAGTAGCGGCTTTTACTCCCCTAATTTACAAAAATTTTCCTATCCTTACCATCCAAACTCGCCTTTCTTCAGACACCACATTGGTGGTGTCCTTTGCATCCCTCCCATCTCACCTACCACCCCAGCTGTTATATGAGCAGATGATGGTGGGACTTCTGTTTTATGAGACTCAGCCACAATCTTTTTTTCACCATCTCTGGAGCAGAGCGCCTTGCTGCACCTTGTGCCACTTCCACCATAATTTCACACCGCACTGCCATAGCCCAACAGATGCCCCCATGTTCTTATTGCCGTGGCGCCTGAGCATTTCTTTTAGCTTGGGTGGATAATGGTCACCAAATTTGTCCCCTCTGTTTCAGACTTAACCATTCCAAAAATCCTGCCCCTGAGCCACTTCCTCTGGTGTGGCCACTGATCCATATTTGGCAGATTCCAAATGGGGCATTTTGTTGCCCCCTCCAACTCAACGTTCTCATTTGATGGGCTAGAGTGAAAAATTGGTTTCCACTAAATCCACCCACAATATCCCACCCAACTTCACCCAAATCAATTAGAAACAGTCCTGGACCACCATTTTAAACCCAAGCAGCCCATTCAACTTATACCCACCCAAATTCTCCATCCACTATTCCTGTGAACCATAATCTATGGGAATTATTGACTGAGAATGACAAAGCAGGTAATGTTGTCACCAATGAGGACTATAACGAACCTCTCAGTCTGCTCAATTGTGTTTGGGCTGAATTCTACAACTCTGATTTGGAAATACTTTATCCCTAAGCGATTAACTCCTAAACCCATTGCCATCCCCTACCAAAGTAACCACCAGCTCACCTTAGCAGCAGTGGTCTCACCTATTGCCCAATCCTATGCAAAGCAGTGGCTCAATCTGTTTCTCAATTCCACCAAGGGCTGAGAACTTTTGACACCCACCTGGTTTTCATAAAAGCAGCACAAGAGGAAATAACCAAATTGGCCACTGAAGCCACTGATGCGATAATGCATGTGGCCCAATTAGCAGATTTTGACCCACCTGCAAAAATCACTAACAAAATCTCACCAAATTTTCCCAACTTCCTGAAGCCCACATTCAAGCTGAATAACAAGTAGGGGAGCTTTTTAAAGCTATCACCCAAGTTGACCTTGAGGAACGTAACCAATATTTTATCCACATCCAACACCACGCTGATGCTCCCACACCCTAGCTCTCCAATTTTGTCCGTTTCTACAACAAATATGGTGATGCTGACCAGCTGAATATGTTTCTAGAAGCGCCGCCTGACCCCCCTTACCCTCTGCCATGGGGGTTAGCAGTATTCCGCTCCCCACCTGGTTGGAGTTTAATTTTGTTTTTTTAATATTGTTGGACGTTTGGTTTTTGTCCATTTAGATCTTTTGTTAAATTCTTTTGCTCATTAAACATTGGGAATGTTTTTCCCTTTGTCAGCTTGCCTCAGTTAAATAAAGATAAAGATATTTTATGATTATGATCAAACCAAAAGTATGATAAAGTTAAACTTTACTTTACCAAAGCTATAGGAGTTTAATAAGCCCTTAGTACAATAATTATACATATTCAGCTGCGCATGGTTGTGGTAAAATTGCTAAAAGAAACTTTGGGGTTGTAATTAGAATAGATATTGCGTGAGCATTTTTTCACCCTATGATAAAAGGGCAAATCTTTTTACTATGGTATAAAGTGCAATGATTTTAAAAAACGTTTATAGTAAAATGGAAATTATTGAAGTTAAGGAATATCACCTTTCATTTTAAACTGTGACATTAATATTATCTGGCCAAGAATTAGGTTGTCTAATTAGAAATGTAGATAATGGAAGGAAAATATATTTCAAAACAAACTAAAACTCATATTCGTTTATTTTACAAGTTGAGCTTGATTTCCTACCACCTAGATATCTTACTTTAGATTTTGGGTCTTTATAATGCTAACTAAATTAGTGCTTTCATGTCCAAGAATTTAGTCCTGCATTTCAGGGTAAATATCCAATTGTTTGATGATCTGATTGAGCAAAGATATATATCATATGCCAAAGCACTCCAAAAGCTATTAAAATCTGGTAGCCATCAAAATTTAGAAGCTCTGAAGGGTTAAAATAATTTCCATAAATATTCTAAATAAATGGTGATCAATAACTTTCTTTTGCTTTTAACCCTAATTAAAGTTAATTTCGGATTTTTTAGTAAAATACAAAAAATAACTGCTCAATCGAGCCAAAAATTACAGATGTCAATGCAATCAACGCCTGCTGCCCCAGCTTGGGGTGATTTTGCGCCGCCATCTGGCATCTTTCAGCTGCCACTGAAGCGCGCCTTAGCTGGCTCTGCTAGCCCTCCCAATGCTACTGGGCATTATGTTCCACCTCAGGACTTGGCCCACTACCTCGCCAGCTCTCAGACGGTGCTTCAGAGCCCTTTAATGCTCCCATAGAGCAATTTGCATTTTGGCTTTTCAGGTTGAATATGGGAATCTCTTCCCATATGCAAGCATGGCCATCATTGAGATAGCCATGGCAGTTTTCAAATCTGCTGGCTACATTGAATTCCACCTCTTTAAGAGGTAATTTGACCTCAACTTCCACTCTGAAGCTAATGCAGCAGCAGCTAAGCTGCCATTAATTTTTAAAAAAAACCTTTGCCCACCGTTTGCACCCAGCTCCCATATGAGGCCACTCTGGTGGTCTAGCTCACCAGGTTGCTCTCGTTCCTTTACCCCAAATGCCTCCGCCATGAGCTCACAGAAGGTTTGGCCATTTATGGTGCAGACCCCATATTGCATTTTGTAGTTCCCAATGGGGTGTATTGGTTGGCAGGGCCTCACGCCTTTGTAATGATCCACCCATTCCATCATGACTCTCACCTCGCAATTCTCGCCACACCATGATCAGATCCACCCCTAATCACCCATTCTGGGCACGTGTCAAAATTTACTGTGCCATTTGCCCTTGTGATTTGAGCTTGACCACTCAAAGCGCAAGTGCCCAACAATTGCCACTTCTGCTGCATCCGCCGCTCAGGGCTCAGGCATTGCCCTGGTGGCTGCCTCGCCCCAAAATTCAAATGGGGCTCAATTCTCCCACCCCCAACGTTGGGAAATTCTGGTGCTGCTTCCAAAGCAGTGGCCAATCAAAATTCAAGCAAATTTTAAATTTTTGAAAGTTTGACTAGATTATGGAATCTGGAGTCTATGGCTGAACCAGTTTCAGCTGAGCTGCCATGGTTGATAGCATGTGGCCAATCAGCTCCGGCCACAGCCCCAATTCCTGTGGCTGGCCCAGCACTGGCCAAATCCAATCCATTCGAGGCTCTTTAATGAATTGAGGAGGATGGATGGCCATGCCATGTGAAACTGGATTTTGCTTTGGAGGAGTTCTTTATTGACCCTTCCAAAACACGTTCCCACCATTTTTGTCCAAAAAACAGGTTTCCTGTTTATAAAAATGTTAACACAATGGCAGTTGTGGCTGCAGCTGCCCTGGCCAACACCCTACTCTTCCAGCAACTCCATGGGGCAATAGAGCCCTTTGTCAAGGGTATTCCTATCCCCAATTTTCCTCATGATTTTGAGGAAAATGTGAAGTATGAAATTGAGGAGCTTGCTTTCAGTGTGAGCTGCACTTGCATCGATGCAGCAAAAACTTCTCTTTTTGACCTCAATTATCCTGAAACCTGCTGGCGCATTATGTCATTTACTTGAGTGCCAGCTCTCAACGTTTTAGCTGAGCATCAACTTGCTCAATATGTTGAGGCGATGGACACCTCTGGCCTCATTAATGAAAGAACCCCAATTATACCTCCTTATGCCCCATGTCGCTGATGCTCCCACCCTAACGCTGTCTACCATGATCCGTCAGCTAAAGCAGTTGCCAAACAAAATATTCCTCAAAGGCTCCTCGCCATCTAATATGGCTTCCTAGGCTGATAACCTAGGTGTCATATTAGGAATTTGTTAATTTATGAGAATCACTTTTTATGGCCCATTTGTGAATAAAGATGCATGGCAGCTCCCCCTTTTGGGTTGGACACCACTAGTACTAAAATATAAATGGTGATCAATACTTTAAAGAACTAGGATTATGAATTCTTTCAAACTAAATTACTTTGAAGTAAATCATGGATCTTATTATTATATAAGCTGAATTTACTTTTCAAATATTATAATTGTGGATTCATAAAAAGATTAATGCATATGTAGAAACTGTAAATGAAACCCCTTAAGATACCCGTCTCTAGCTCAAATTAAGCTTAAAAAGATAAATTTGCTGTTGTGATAAAAAAAGCTCCTGGAAGCTATTTTTATTCAGACTCCCCAGATTCCCTGTGTCTACCTCTTACTATCAATTTTAAAGAGGATGAAGCCATGGGGATGTTATTATTAAGATGTGAATTCTTTTACAAAAAATATCTTTGCCCATTCTTGATGACCTTTATATCTTCAGATCATCTCATAATTCTTTTTTCAAAAATCTTTGGGTAATGGGAGAAAAAGAATGGTGCTCTTTCCTAGTTACAAGCAGAAGTTTGCACTGATTTCAAGACTGTGTTTATTTGGTCCCCCAAATAATATAACATGATTTTTTAAGTAAGACACCTTAAAATGTTTTGTAATTGCACTGTTTTGTTATTTAAAGCTGATAAGCGCTTTCTTGTCATGACAATGTGTCCATTTAAAAAATATATCTGCAGCACTGGAGAGAAGCCCTCAATATTCTTCATTAAGCCTGACTTAAATTGAAGCCATCCATCTCTTATCTAAAATTAGATAAAATTCATATGTCCTTAGATTACTATGATATATTCTTTAACATTTTAAGGCTGAAATAATATAATAGATGCCGCATTATAATAATATGTTACATAAAGTTTGACTTATATATGGTAAATACTTTTTTCTCATAATTTCTAACAATCTTGTAAAAATGATGTTATAATGCTCTATATATGGATAAATTTTTCTAGTGAATACAACTTTGACATCAATTAGCACAATTTGAAAAGAACACTCTAGTTACAAATACATATTGCTGCAATCAATTGTAGTAAGCTTTTCTTGCTGTTCACCAATGTAAGTGAAGTTTATATTGGAATCATCTTAGTGTGCCACACTGCAAATAGATTGACTAATCCTATTTATTGTTTTATATCACATAGATAAAATGAGCAAAAATATAGGAGCATTAAAAAGAAGTGATTGCATTTTTCTAGATACTAGAATTTTTATCTCTTCTAGTATAATAAACACAAGTTATTATTGATCCACTTTTTATTAAGTTGTTCATAACAGATTTAGGATCCTGATTGTTTATTAGGTGCTATGCCCAAAAATTGCATAGTTATGACCTACCAAGGTTTACTAGATCTGAAGCCACCCATTTTTATGATGATAGTTTGTCCAAGCTGCATGTGTTAACTGTATTTGCATTTGAAAAGCTTTAGCTGCATATTAGCACTTAGTTCTCTCAACAATAGTCACTGGAAATTTTTATGTTCAAGAGAAATAAAACAGTAGAGAATGACTGTAAAATATAAAGATCTACTGAGAAAAAAGGTTAATTTTGCCTGGATAATCTATACTGTTACCTGAGGTAGGAGGACCATGGGGGTAGCTCTACTGAAAAGAAGATAATAGAAAATAACAGATAAAAGAAAATAAAAAAATTACAATTACTACGGAGCCCTGACTCCCTAGGACAGGAGTTTTACTGACACTGTTTCTTTAATCAGTGGTAGGGGTGGTGGACATGGCGGCAAGACTTGAGAGCCTTTGGATGATATTCATATATAATGCAAGTGTGAGAGAAATGGTTATCTCCAGGAAGCAGGTAGACTCCATGATTGGATCTATAACGCCATTGTAGAAACTTGATTCCAAAATATCAGAACTTTCCATTGTGAGTATAAGAACAGAGTTAAGCCAATGTTTTTTACCTTGGTTTAGCCCTTTTATTAGCTTCTAGGATGATAGTGTAGATTGACCACAATTTTGTGGCTGCTATCTGTGCTCTAAGCCTTATTGGAGTTTGTGAAAGGATCCTCTTGGCAAACGGATCTCAGGGAGGGCAGATGTGATAGATTGAGAATCTGGAACAGATGGAGCACTTCACTTAATGACATTTGATCTGGTACATCCTTCTATCTTATGGATGAGAGTATTATGGCCGGTGCATACTGGGCAAATGTTTGCAATGGCGTTGGACCTATCTGCCTTATTATATGAACATGTAAGGAACTTCCAAATGTAAGCTCTAGCCTTTAGATGATGTAAGGATAATAAATATCCACCCACGTCTTTCACTTGTTAATTTGAGGAGTAAGGGATATCTAAAGAATCCCGTAGGTCAATACTTGCTAAAGTGACAGTATTTTTGTATTGTAAGATTTTGTGATTTCACTGGCTTGTTATCAAAAAGTGTAGGTATCTTGGACTTGCTTTGTACTTATTGGTTGCGAATCAGTTCTTTACAAAACTCCAGTTGGGATGTTTGATAATATGAATTATGCCTTAAAGTGGGGATGGGTGTGATGAGGCTTAATGCATTTGGGTGAGAATCTAGTTATCTCAACGAATTTGGATGCGTTAGTATTTGCCAGCCTTAATGCTCTTGAAAAGTCTCCTCTAGATGCTGTAGACCAATGTTGGTCTTAGGAGCTGGGATTAAACACCTGAACAAGCCATATGCTTAGATATGGGTGGTTTATTGGTGGTAGTCAATGATCCCATGCCTCCCAAGGTATATTAGTAAAAAGCTTTTTAATCCTGATGGGTGCCAGTTGGCCATCTCAAACCATGATTATTAATATAGCTCTTATAGAGTTTAAGAAGAGAAATTATATGGTGTAGCATTAGAATTGTATCACACTTTTGATAGAATTAGTGTGTTGGCCAATACAACTTTCTCAAATAGCACTATTGAGTGTATATGCAGGTTTGCTGCTTAAATTGAGATACTAGTGATTAGATTGCTTTTCATAACCATTGGTTTTGTACCTTTCAAATCCTTTCACATTTTTAAGTGTAGAATGGGTTGGGTATAGGGAGCAAATTTGAATGGGATGATTGATTTCTTAACTGAAGGTTTGTAAGATGTTTAATTCTACTAATGGTAGTGCTTTCCAAATACTAAGCCTCAATGTTGGATTTTACATGACCAGCATAATATGCGTTAATTAAACATTAGAATTAATTTAAGATCTGTCTTATCACCAATTAATACTTACCAATAATTGTCTATTAAATGTTATTACTTTATGATGTCAGGATCTGATCTCAATGTTTATGAAAATTAAAGGATATTTGGGAAAAGTTGACTACAATGTTTTGAGGTGAATTCAGTCAAGAACTATATAGTCAATAATAAAATCCTTACTAAATCAATTAAGCTAAGCCTCAAAACAATTAGGGGTGTTATGGAGCTACCAAAGTGTTATAGTGCTTATCTTGGCAGTAGGGTAAAGGTTATCCTGGGAAACGCTATATAAATGAAATTGTTTCATTTCCTAAGCATGGCCACTATATTGTAAAGATTAATCTACTAGGGCTAGTAAAATGCATATGAATGCCCTAATTAAAGTCAGCTCAGACAATTCATTATCTAGTTGGCGATAGATCTCAACTAGGTAGATTGATAATGGAAGAGTTATATCGTCACTGATATGATTCTTTAGGGTTAAGTTTATTGACAATGAATGCAGTTTTTGAACAAGATGTTAACTAGATAAACAGTTGAGAACCAATATCTCCTATATAAACCCCCATAATTTAAAGTCACAGAAATCTGATAGTTAAGTATTATTATATCTTTACTACTATTGAAGCATTAAAGGGATTAGTTGCCTTGCCTGTTGTCTCTAGTATCTTGAAGTTTGTGATATAAATTGTCATTAAGAGTATACCTGAGTGTGGTCAAAGCCACTTTTAAGAAATTTACTGGATCGTTGTCTTCATATAATTAAAAAATCTTTTATTACAACTCAATCACAAGCACTTATTCAATAAACTTGCTAAGAAGTTTACAATTGGTGCTCGCCAATGGGAGTAATTGAGTCTTTTTTAACCAATTAAGGAACTAGGATCTATGTATACCATGTCATTCATCCAAAGCATTATCCAGAAGCTATGAGATAAGGTAGAAATTGTTAAACAGAATAATATAATATTGGTATACAGTCAAATTTGTTGAAACTAGAAGAAATGGTTTCCAAAATAAGAAGAAACTGATTTCATCACCAAGATCAATGATGAATTATACAGGAAAATCTCCAATTCAAGAAGTACACCAGCGTTAAATGGAACTCCTTAATGCTGAACTTTGCCTTCTAAGCTAAAGTCAAGAAAAATCCCAACTAAGGGAGAATAAAGTCCAAGCTCTAAAAATACTACAAAACTTTGATGATCAAGAATGCACCAGCTCTCAATTGGTGACAAAGTTATGTAATAATGAGTTTACTTGCCTTAGAAGAAAAAAGCAATGTGTAAAGCATTCTGTCCCTAAGAAAATGTCTGGTTTTTTGTCGCTATAGGTGATAACTGATGATGATTATCTACTGCCAAAGGGTTTACTTCTCATGCCTACATACTACAATAGAGCTTATACCCATCAAAGTTATTTAGGAATATCCCAAAATTACTAGTACTTTTTTGGGAAAATGACTTAGCACTTTATAGACTATTCAAAAGATTAAAGTCAGGTTTAGTGATTCTATAAAGTGATTAACAAAAATTGATCGCCTAGACATCAATTGCTATGATATTGTGCTACCCCAATTACATGAGAACAATTGGTCACAAAATGATGCAAAAATTGTTGTCATAAAGAATTTGCTACTATAGAAGAATTTGATGACTGGTAACAGGAATTCATGTGGTGAGATTCTGATGGAACAAAGGTTTGGGATTGTTTGTTAATCAATTATACAAAAGCTCATATTAGCTGGCACTAACACAATGAGTGGTTTTGATTGTCACATAGCTATGCAAGAATTTCACTGACCTTATTAGGATTTACACCAAGCAATGTTCTGGCATTAACGACCAGCACTACTACCTCTCAAATGGTAGGATATCTGAAAATGTTGTATTTTGAATTTTGATGCACTGAATTATATTTTAAACTTATGTTATACCATGTAAATTAGGGAACTAGTCAATAAAAAAATAAATTGAAAAATAGTCAAATAATCCTCATCTGAACTCCTGTAAGTGTAGAGCTAAGGGAAAATATGGCTCTCATGCTATATTAAGGATAAAAGGGATCAAGTGAACTCTGTGCTACCTCAATAAGTAAAGAAGCCTAGTCAATAGAAGTGAAAATGCTATGCAATTTAGTTGAGGAACAATTTAGATCTTCAGGCTTCTCAGTATTACTAGATAAATCCCAAGGTAATTTGAATTTCTCAACTTTGAATGTGGATCAACCCTCACCTGATTCGCTTTAAAAAAGAATATGTCAGAATGTGAACGCAAACTATGAAGACTAAAGAAAAAAGATCAACCCAAAATTATGGAAGATTCACTTGGTCATATACTGCTTTATTTGTTACAAGAAGGAAACATTAACAAAAACAGGGTGAAATTATCTCTGACACAACTTGACAAATTTGGGGATAAAATTAATAATATAGATAATTTGGGATGCAATTTATTAATCTATACATTATAATAATTTCCTCTAAGTGCAGCAGATGATGACAGTATCAAGCTATTAATAATTTTACTGCCCTTTCTACATATAATTGGCTCTTGACAATAAATTTGACTACTATGATACAGGAGGCAAATTGAAACTAATATATAACCTTGGACAGGACCATTTGAAGTAAATTTAGACTTGGCAAAGGATGCATATTCAAGGAAAACATATTTTATCATCAAATGATTAATAAAGTCTGAAGCAAATTTATCTAATCTTGATTCTTAAATAAGGAAATAATACATAACATACAAAAGTAAGGAAGTTAAAAAGTACGTTTAAATCTTTATATTAGAAAAGATATTTCTATTTTAGTTTTTCAATTTCAGTTTTCTCCTGTGATGAAGACTGCTTATGACGCTCTTGTGGGAAGGGATAATCAAAACTGTATATTGACAAAATTGATTCAAGTGAAATGCTTTCTGCTTGTAGAACCAGTCACCATTATAGACTGCGCAGGTGTTAAAAGTGATGAAAGCGTGATAATGAAATGTAAGAAACAATTAAAAATTAAATCCATGTGATACTGATAGGGAAATGGATCAGAATTTATAATTTTAGTGCCTGGCGCTAAGCTCATTGATTACCACACTCATAAGAACTAGATTAAACTACAGTTTGATTATACAAATTTGGCTAGCGACAGGAGTTGCTAGGGACCATATGTCATGTCTAAAAGAGTAAAGCACAATATTCACAAGTTACCAAGTAAATTTATACAAAGATGCATTAAGAGTGTAAGAGAGCAAGAAAAGCTCTCTCCTAAAATCTAAGCTACCTGTGGGTCTGTTTGATTTTATATTAACCAACTTAAACAGCTTCAAGTAATAATTGGAATCAGTTGATATTTGTCATGGAAACGGCTGATAAGTATTAAACTAGCTCCCAGTCAGGGTGTGTGAGCACCCAGTGGGGAGCCTATAATGCCAAAGGCACAGCAATCCATGCGACTAGAAGAAGGGGGGATCTAGTGGGGATGTGAGGAGATTAAATGTATATAAATGTACCAAAGGCCCCCAAGGCAAACCAGATGGTTGCAATGGGGGCAATCGCGAGTCTTGCGGGGGAAACCCCCAAGGGTGGGAGAGGCGGGGAGGATGATGACTCCTTTGGGGTGCGCGGTTGCTGGCTTCAGTTAAGGGTAGGTGGGTCTGTGCACCAGAGAGGGGCGTCACAGGACCCACCTCGTGGACAGGGGTGCTGTCATAGGGGAAAACGGACCTGCAATGAGCGTTAGGGCTGAGTCCCCCTTGGTTGGGGTACTCTGAGCCCCTTAGGTGGGTGGGATCAATGGCGGATGAGCTAGATGTGGGAACCAAGCTCGCGGGCATTGGGGAGGGGGCGCCCTGAGGCTGCTCTGATAGTGGAGCGATCTCAGGAAACCCAATGGCGAAGTGAACGGACAGAATCATGTTTAACAGATATGCAAAAATGGATGGAGAGTCAACTCCATCATTGAGAGCGTGGCAGTTTACAGCGAATATGATACACTGCCACGTGGTGGGGTTGATCGACTGGATGACCCATCTGGCAATCACCAGGATATCAATGTGGGCGGTGGCGCACTTTGCCAGATCAATTGGTGGAATTTTGAACAGGAAAAACAAGCAGGTGGAGTCCACGACAAGGTGTTCAGGGTATTCTGCTTATTTTAATTCAAAGCATGAGGAGAATAGAGAATGAACTGACAACTGCCATTAGCAGGGCAGTTGCCTTAAGTATTGGGCAAATCGCATAGTGGGGATGCTAGGGTATTGGGTGGTTGGGGATTGGCGATGGGGTTTGGTTGGCTGGCGGGTGGGGGAGTGGATGGATGCCCAAAATCTTGCAAAAATAAAAAAAAACTTTTGCTGATTTTCCCAAATTTATGGGGCCAGACCAGGTCAATGGTACCAATCTGGGCCTTACCATTTGAGTTGGGCAGCTCACGTGGCTCATATTTCCCAGATTCATCTCGGGGGGCTGTGGCCCTAGTGTTCAGCTGTCCACAACCCAGTCCAGACTCTCAATTTGATTGTCCATGCAATCTGAACTTCTCAGATCCATTCCAGGGGGAGGGGGCAACTGGTCCAAGTCACTGGTGGCCTGGTTTAAAACCCAAATTGAGTTCTGATCTGACTCTCGGACCTGACCAGTCAGGACCAGCTCCATTAGCCCAGAACTTACAGACTGGGCTCCAATACCTGCGCTGGCTGTTCTTTCAAGATTTTGGTAAGTTTCTCCTGGTGAGTGAGGGGTCCCAGGGGCCCGCCCATGGCCCCTAGCCTGCATGATCTCCTGGCAGGTCCCCTCTATTAACATTATCAGGGTTGGGGAGGGGGAGGGGAGAGATCTGAATATCTCTAGGCGGAAGGGCTGTCACCCAGTGCTCATCAACCACGTGCGCCAGGTCGCTCAGCTGTGACAGGCGGTCCACTTGGTCCTTTGGCCCCCTTTTGGTCCAAAAGGGATGCTGCTCCCTATCCAGTTGTAGGGGCTGGTCCCCAAAACTTACACTACCCTTTCCTTTTTAACAATGAGGAGGCCCCCACCTGGGGCATGGACCAGGGCATAGTTCTTGTGCCTCTCTGGGAGCTTTATGGCCAGGATGGATGCAATCTTCTGGGGTGGATGGGGGGCTGCGGGGTGGGAGTTGTGGAATTCTTTTATCAGGTCCTTGAGATTTGCACAGTTGCATGCACTCACCCAGCTGTTCTCATATGAGGGGTAGCCTTTCCAGGCAACCAGGTACTGAATGGATTGTGGGACCTCCGGGAAGCCAGGATAGCCTCCACAATACCTCCTGGGATTCCCCAATGAGGATCGGCTCTGGTGATGTTAGCCTTTCCCCTTTGAAGGGGGTCAGGAGGGAGGTGTGGAAGATGTTATGCTGCTTCCAGTGATTGGGCAGCTTCAAATGATAGGCTCTATTGCCTAAGTCCTTTTCCACCTTGAAGGGGACAGAGCGTTTGGCTGCGAGTTTCCAGGTGGGGGCTTTTAAGGGAAGATTGCAGGTGTCCAGCATGATGAGGGAGCTGACTTCGATCTCATGTCCAGGGAGGCGTTCCGGTCATTAAACTTTTTGTAATCCTTAAAGGACTTTGTCAAATGTTCATAAACTAGGTTGTGTGTCTCGCGGAGTGCACACACACGGTCTTCAGCTGCAGGGACTGTTGAGGAGAGCTGGAGGCCAATTTGGAAGGAGTGTTTGTAACTGAGGGTGGCCTCAAAGGGGAGAGGTTGGTCGAGGAGTGGAGTGAATTGTTGTACGCAAACTTTGCAAGGGGTAGGCCCTTGGCCCAAGTGTCCTGTGAGGCTGTCGCATAAAAGCACAGTTACTGCTCCAGAGCCTGGTTCACCCGCTCAGTCTGCGCTCAGACTGGGGGAGGTAGGCTGCAGTTCTGCAGGGATTGATGCTGAGGAGGGTTAGCAACTCTTCCCAGAACTGGGCGGTGAACTGGGGTCCCCTGTCACTCACCATCTCTTTGGGGAGACCAAACATGGCAAAGACATGGTTAACAAATAAATTTGTGGTCTCCACCGCAGTGATAGAGGAGAGGCAAGGGATGAAGAGCGCGAACTTGGTAAATCAATCAACGACTACTATGATAGCATCTGAGCTATTAGAGGGGGAGCTTTATGATGAAGTCTACCGAGGCTGAGGTCCATAACCTTGTGCCTGCTGCAGGGGGTGTAGCAACCCCTTCTTCCCAGATCGGTCCATTTTTGCCCTGGCACAGGTGACACAGCGGGAGATCCAGGCAGGGATGTCCTTTGAGGACCCTGGCCACATATAAGTTTTTTTTATGAGATCAGTGCACTTCTTGATGCTGAGGTGCCCAAAAGTCTGGGGGAAATATTGTTCTTTGATAACACAGTTGCGTAGGGATGGGGGACCCAAACCTGATCGCAGAACCAGATGGTTCCCTCCCGCAGGGTGTATGGGGCTGTTTCCAACTTGAGGACTCTAGGTCAGTGTAAAGCTCTAACCCTTCAGGGCAACAGGTCTGGGCAGCAAGGATGCGGAGGAGGAGCGGGGCGTTAAGGGCAAGGTCAGCAAAGGCTACCATCGGAGGGGCAAGGAGACGATTTGGGAGGGGCGCTACAGTAGTAAGCTCTAGAAGGTCCTCTCTACCATTGGGTGATAGAGATGGGTTCCAGCTGAGCATGTCCAGCAACACATTCAGGGGCTTTTTATGAATTCATATTTAAATTAAAACCCACATTGGTCCTGGTATGTGTGTGAGTTTGGCAGTACCCCAACTTCTGGGGTTTGCGGTAGTATAGTAAAGCCTTATGGTCAGTCCAAATGGTGACTTCATGCTGGGCGCCTTGCAGGAGGTATCGCCAGTGGGTGAGTGACCACACCACTGCCGCTAGCTCCTTGTTGTATATTGGCCATGCTTGTTCTGTGGAAGTGAATTTGTGGGAGTAGTAGGCTACTGGGTGCTCGACCCCCTCATGCTCCTGTAGCAGCATGGTGCCCACTGCCACCAATGAGGCGTCACAGGCTACAATGAAGGGTAGGGAGGTGTCAGCATGCCACAGGATTGGGGCGGTGAGGAAAACCTCCTTGATAGACTCAAAGGCCTGCTGGCATTCCAGGGATCACTTTAAGGGGGCGTTCTTCCCAGTGAGGGGGTGAAGGGGTGCCGCCAGTTGGGCGGGGGCTGGGGAGAATTTCTTTAAGAAGATGATGGTGCCAAGGAAACTTCAGAGTTGTTTCTGTGTAGTAGGGGTAGGCCAAGACTGGATCGCCTCAAGCTTTGAGGGGGAACAACATATCCATCCTTCAGGACGAGGTTACCTAAGAAGGTCACTTCATCCCAAAAAAAAATTTGCACTTTGAGGGTTTTATGAAGAGCCCTGCTTTGTGGAGGGCTGCCACCACTGCTTCTAGATCCTTGGCGTGTTGCTCTGGGGTGGGGGAGTGGGCCAGAATATTGTCAATGTAGGCTACAGCACATGAGAAGTGCAAGTCCCCAACATCATCGATGAGGTGTTGGAAGGTGGCTGAGCGTTCTTCAGTCTGAAGGGCATCACTCTAAATTGAAAAGACCCCGGTGGGTGCAGATAGCTGTGAGCCACTCTTGTCCTCTCGCCACCCTCACCTGGTTAAAGACGTTCACCAGATCCAGTTTTGAGAAGACCCAGGATTTGGCGATGGCTTGGGCAATGGTCTGCTATAAGGGCAGCGGGTAGGGGTCAGGGATGGTGATGTTGAGGTGGCCATAGTTGAAGCAAGGGTGCAGGGTGCTATCTGCTTTCTGAGAAAAAACTATGGGGGAGGCGACCGGTGAAGAATTCTTGATAAGCCACCCTCTCTCTAACATCTCGTCCATCCCAGTCCCCAAAGCTTGTCCTCTTCCTCAGTGTAGGGGTAGCGGGGCAGTTGATCTTGACTAGGTTGACTGTCAGCTGAAATGTTAGGTCATATTTGGAGTGTAGGGGGAGCTTGGAAGCCAGCGACATGTCAAAGATGTACTTATATGGGGTTAGGAAGGGTGGGAAGTCCGAAGGGAGGTTAATAGGAGTGGGATCTGGAGGGAATAGAGCTGAGGGATGTGTCAAGCGGGAGGGTTTTCAACAAGGGAAACTCTCACTCAAGTTGAGGTTTGAGAACAACAAGGAGTTATTAGCAAGATTAATGCGGACCTGCTGTTGCCGCCACCAGCTCACCCCCAAGATCACGGGGTAGAGCAAGTCCTGTATGGCTGAAAAGTGGTCACTGAACCCAAAATCGTGGACAGAGAAGTGCAATGGGCGTCATACATGCGGTAAGACTTCATGGGCTCTGATGAAGCACCCAGGACCAATGAGGCTTCTTCCATTGCCAGGTCCAAAATGCGCCACACTGAGGTCAGTAAAGTTGCCTGCTGCTCTGGTGTCAAGGAGGGCTTGCACGGTAAATTCGCTCAATTCTGAGGGGAAAGTGATAGGGAACAAGAAGTAGGCTTGATCTTCTTTATTGGGGTGGGCAAGAGAGAGGGCAGCCAAAGAGGAGCATGACCCACCATTAGAAGAGATTGACCAAGAGGCGCCAGGCTGGTCTGGAACTGGGGAGGGGTTTCTGCTTCCTCCTTGTCCCAAATGGGGCAGCAAGAGTTGATGCATATGCCTCTCCACTCTCTTTGAGGGGGGCTCTGGGTTAACTTGGGGCTGATGGCGCCAGGATGGGCAGGCTCTGAGCTCTGGGGGATTAAGGAACCACTTTCCTGATCCGGGGTGAGAGCAGGGGGTGCAGAAGGCGGGGACTCTTCTAAGGGGAGGGTACCCAAGGTGGGTACAGAGGGGGCGCAGAGGGCGGCGAGACCTGGGGGGCGCTTAGCTTGGCCGCGACCACCGGCAGGGAGAGGGTGGCACGCGGCCCCTCAAGAGCTGCAGCAGTGCATGCGGGTGTATGGAAAGGCCTGGCCCCAATTGCGCGAGCCACAGAAATTGCAATTTCTAAGGACCCAGGGAGGGGTCCCAAGATTCATGGGCAGCCGCAGTGGGGTCAAAGGCAGCTCAGAAGGCGGATATGGTGATCTCAGGGGGATGGGCACCATGGGGGCCAGGACCGCGAAGGCTTCAATCAAGGAGGGCAGGTCCATGGCTGAATGTCCTAGTGTGAAGAGATGGAGGAGGCGCGCCAGTCTAGACTCAGGGGCCTGGACTGCCGAAGTGATCAGCGCCAGTAGGGGGTGGGGTTCCCAGACTTTGCAGCAGAGCGGAACACTCCCCTGACCCAGTGGCGGGCGTCCCCATCTAGGTCATCAAGGAGAGCTATGCTCTGATGGGCATCAAGGAAGGAAGGGGAGCTTTCCCCCCATCAGTGGTGAAGCGCACCTTAAGTTCTGACAGGACACCCAGGATTTGGGGAGCCACCTCCTCAGAAGGGATAGGGGGACTCTCAACCCTATCATGTTGACTGATGGGGTGACACTTGACGCCAGGGGTCTGCAGGGCGGGGACCAGGTCAACACAAACTGGCAGCATGCTCAGATGAATGAGGCAGCTGACTATCAGGAGAAGGTCAGGTCGCAGAGAAAGAGTACATTTAAGGTTAGGGCGTAGGTCAACGCTTTGCCAGTGCCAGCGAGGAGGGCGGAGAAGGCTGAGGTTATGGGTTGGTTCATTATGTCATGGAAATGGCTGATAAGAATTAGACTTGGATCCCAGTCAGGGTGTGTGAGCACCCAGTGGAGAGAGAGAGAGAGAGAGAGAGAGAGAGAGAGAGAGAGAGAGAGAGAGAGAGAGAGAGAGAGAGAGAGAGAGAGAGAGAGAGAGAGAGAGAGAGAGAGAGAGAGAGAGAGAGAGAGAGAGAGAGTGGGGATGTGAGGAGATTAAATGTCTATAAATGTACCAAAGGCCCTCAAGGCAAACCAGATGGTTGCAATGGGGGCAATCACACACACACACACACACACACACACACACACACACACGAGTCTTGCGGGGGCAATCTCCAAGGGTGGGAGAGGCGGGGAGGATGACGACTCCTCCAGGGTGCGCAGTTGCTGGCCTTCAGTTATGGGTAGGTGGGTCTGTGCACCAGAGAGGGGTGGCACAGGACTCACCGCACGAACAGGGGTGCTGTCAGAGGGGAAAACGGACCTACAATGAGCGTTAGGGCTGGGTCCCCTTGGTTGGGGTACTCTGAGCCCCTTAGGTGGGTGGGATCAATGGCGGACGAGCTAGGTGTGGGGGCTGAGCTTGTGGGCATTGGGGCTGGGGCTCCCTGAGGCTGCTCCAATAGGGGAGCACTCTTGTGAAACCTTATGGCGAAGCAAATGGATGGGTTTGCATCTAACAGTTACACAAAAATGGATGGAGAGTCAACTCCATCGTCAAGAGCGAGGCGATTTACTGTGGATATGATCCACCACCGCGTGGCAGGGTCAAGCAATTGGATGACCTATTTGGAAATCATTGGGATAACAATTTGGGCGGCGGCACACTTTGCCAGATTGATCGGCAGAATTTTAGACAGGAAAAACTAACAGGTGGAGTCCACGACAAGGCGTTCATTGTATTCGGCTTATTTTAATCTAAAGCATAAGGAGAATAGAGAATGAAATGATAACTGCCCATCAGCAGGGCAGTTGCCTTAAGTATTGGGCAAATCGCATAGTGGGGATGCTAGAGTATTGGGTGGTTGGGGATTGGCGATGGGGATTGGTTGGCTGGCGGGTGGGGGAGTGGATGGATGCCCAAAATCTTTGCAATAATCAAAATAAACTTTTACTGATTTTCCAAAATTTTTGGTGCCAGACCAGGTCGATGGGACTGGTCTGGGCCTTGACCATTTAAGTCAGGCAGCTTACACGGTTTGTATTTCCCTGATTCATCCTGGGGGGCTGTGGTCTTGGTGCTCAGTTGTCCGCAACCTGGTCTGGACTCTCAATTTGATTGTCTATGCAATCTGAACTTCTCAGATCCATTCCAGGGGAGGGGGCAACTGGTCCAAGTCACTGGTGGCCTGGTTCAAAACCCAAATTGAGTTCTGATCTGACTCTCGGACCTGATCAGTCAGGACCAGCTCCATTAGCCCAGAATTTACAGACTGGGCTCCAATACCTGCGCTGGTTGTTTCTATAAAAATTTTGGTAAGTTTCCCTGGTGAGTGAGGGGTCCCAGGGGCCCGCCCATGGCCCCTGGCCTGCATAATCTCTTGGCAGGTCCCCTCTATTAATTTTACCAGGGTGGGGAGGGGAGGGAGAGATCTGAATATCTCTAGGTGGAAGGTCAGTCACCCAGCGCTCATCAACCACGTGCACCAGGTCACTCAGCTGCGACAGGGAGTCCACTTGGGCCTTTGGCCCCCTTTTGGTCTGAAAGGGATGCTGCTCCCTATCCAGTTGTAGGGGCTGGTCCCCAAGACTTACAATATTTATCTTATCATCAATTATTTTTTAGCAATTATTGCCTGTTAGTTAGCTTCATTGTCAGTATAAATCTTAATGTTGATTAAGATTTAATGATTCTCTGGGCGCAGATGCTCACTTTGTTTGTAAATAATTTAGTCATTGGCTAGATAGTAAAAAATTAAATCGTCACTTGGATCAATCAGGATGAGGCACTGACTAATTAGGGTTATGAAGCCACCAAAGCGTTAAAACACTTGTTTTGTAGTAGTTTGTAGGTTAGCCTGGGCGTTGCGGCCTGTTATGGATGTGCATTTGGTTCATTTCCTAGGCATGGCTGCTAGTTCATAAAATTTAATTCACTGAGGTTGGCTTAAGACATTGAGAAACCCTTTGTATTTCTGTCCATAAGGGGCATAATCTAATTGGTGATGAATGTCGACTTGGTTAATAGATTTTGGTAGGTTATTTCATTGCTTAAATATTACTTTTGGGTTGAGTTTGTCAGCAAAAGATGTTGTTATTATCTTCACCCAAAGAGTTAAGCACTGATCTCTCCTATACAAACCCTCTAAAAATTTAGATTGAAACAGAGATTTTATAGTTTTTTAAAAATTTAATTCTATTTTAAAGTTGAAGGTAATAGTTGCCATTCACTATTTTCTTAGGTAACTAGATGTTTTGAAGATATCACTTTCTTTTGATAGATTAGCTGAATGGGATTAAACTACTTGTAAAGAAGACATGACTCAATATTTATCCTCATACAAATAGCAATCTTCATTATTTTCTATAACATATTCACATAAGCCATGCAGTTAACTTATAGAAATTTTACACTTAGTCTTCTACCAATTTATTTTGTCATTACTTAATTGCTCATACTGGATAATGATATTTTCTAAGTAAAAGCGTCAAATGGGTGGAAAATACCTGCTGTTGGGATTTTTGCCCATATTCCCAGACTGCTAGATTACCTGGTGTCACTAGGGGAATATTCCCTAAGCCAAAGTGAATCAGAAATCAGTTTTCCCGAGTTTCAGAGGAACTATGTTTGAGGGGATTTTGGGATAATCGCCTGGTCATATCCATTGGGATTGATAAAGATGAATACCTAATATCTCATTGGGCGGAGTGGCTAACAAAATAGGGGCATCTGATAGTGATTAACTATCAGGTGTAGCAATTGGGATTGGTCAGGTTTCATTACTAAACGATCAGGTATGAATATTGAGTTGCGAGGCGAGTGATGCCACCTGCAACTAGCAAATTGATTAGTTGGTGAAATGACCTGCCATAATGGGTAATAAGTCCCATTACCTAAGCAGGTCGCTAGCCAATTATAGTTGGTTCACTTGGATCGAGAGGAAAATGTTAGGGACACGTTTCTGAATCTTTCCGTTTAGATCTTAAGGATGTCCAACAATGGAATCCTAGCCAGGATGGGGAAGACCATCACTGCTGAGATGAGGAAGAATGATTCAACAGTAACAGCTGCCATTTCATTGAAGAGGTGTCAACTGAGGGTTAGATGGCTGAATCCCCTACTATATAATTCCCTGGGATTCACTAATAAAAAACACATTGAAAACAGCATTTTAGTAAAAAACTATTTATTTAACCAAGGCAAGCTGACCAGGGGATAGGCATTACCTAAAGAAAGAAATGACATGAAACCTGAACAGGGTCAACTCTGTCAAAGAAAGTTTTTCCACCTCCGGATCAGGACTCAAATTTTTCTGGTTACGTCATGGGTAAGGTTTTCGTGTTATTAGAACTACTAACCGCCAATAGCTTCCTTTGGCTGGCACCCCGATCAATGTGCAAAGGGCGGGAATTGAACCTGCAACCTTCAGGTTGGTAGCCGTACGCCCTGACTCGCCTTCCACCCCCTTAGTAAAAAAAATTATTAGTATTATTAGTAATATTAGTAATATTGTCAATTTGGTGTATAGTTAGACTATCAGCTTCCATTGTGACATTCCATCTCAAGGATATTATTGCAGAAGGCAATAATTGGAAGACTCTCATAGAGAAGGTAGAGATCCAAGCGGGGATCTAGAGATGAAGGGAACCACAATCAGGGATAGCTGCTGACTGTGTGTTGGGCTGAAAGAGACTGTCGCCGGGGTATCTGGATGAAGATTGGGTGGACAGGAATATAGGGAATGAATCCTATGAGTATGACTTATAGAGTATTATTCATACAATACTGGCCAAAGCGTTGGGCCTAATAATAGTCCAAACTCAACTATGGATAATAGTCTCCATACTATTACTGGATAATACATTCTATACAACGCAAGGTGCACAAAGAAATTGAACCTGTGCAGTAAAAAGGTTACTGGGTTTTCAACCAATAATCAATCCTTAGGTAAATTTTTACAAGTTGGTGCTCACTACAGGGGGTAGTTGAGTAAAGAATCTATTAATAATGTCATATAAAGAAGAAATGTGCAAGTTGTGGACTGAGATCGCCACTGTGAATCAGAATGCCTTATACTCAGTGGACCATTGGGAGTTTGCAGCCTTGGAAGAGTGAGTCACCAAGGTGGAGGAAGGAGTAGAAAATGTAGCCAACTTTGGGAATGAGTTACTTGGCAAAGTAAACTCGTTAAAGAAGAAAGAAGGAGACCTCATTTGAGAGGTCCTATTCCTGAAAATGGAGTAAGAAGCGTATTACATTCACTTAAGAAAGTTCAGTGCAGATATTGAGAAATTGATGAAAGAAGTAGAGGACTTGAAAGCCCACAGATGTTCATGTGAGCCCAATATGGCCAGTGATGCTGAAGAGAGAAGTCCTTGCATGATACTTGGGAAGCTGAATACCCTTAGAAATAAGCCACCCGCCTTTAATGCCATTTCAGAGATGACGCCCAAAGTCACTCCACAAGTTAGTTGAGTAGCTAAACTGAGAGAATCAGCCCAAAATGACTTAGAAGAATTTAGAGCAACACCAAAATTGCCAACAAGCCATCGGGATAATGCCCTGGCATTTTTCCAACTTTTTGACATGACTATGAATGGATATGGGGATCGTTAAAAGGCATTGATGGTCATAAACTGCCTGGATACAGACTTCCAGAACCTAGTGTTACCCCACTTAGAGGGGGACAGCTGGTTGTATGCCGAGGAAAAGAGGCCATAATGAAGGAGTTTGGGAGTCCAACCTGCATGTCAAAATGCAAGCAAGAATTTATGGGAATTCAATTCCATAAAGATGAGTCTCTTGCTAGCTTCGCGGATCAATTTTATGAGGTGTTTCAGATCCTGGCTGGAGCAAAAGTGTTGGATGACTTTGATGCTAGAATCACTTTGCAAGTGGCCCTTTGGCCCTATCACTATTTGCATCAAATAATGTCTACTGTATTTGCAACGGAGATAGCTACCTCGCAGATGGTAGACAACTTAAAGATTTTGGGAGTGACGTTCGATGCCCCAAATAGAAGCTTCAAATCTAATCTGGTCTAAAATCCAAATCCCATGAAGGGAAGCGAAGGAGCAAAAGAGGCTACCAACCAAACTGTATCAGGAAAAGAGCCTGAGAAATTCAGATGGTCAAGCAAGAAAGATAAGGTATGCTTTCAGTGTGGCGGGAAAGGACATTCGCCGCACACTGCAAAAAGCTGAAGGATCAGATTAACGTGGCCCAGGCCAAGGAAACAGCAGTAGCCAAAGATTCGGGAAAAGGGCCCACTGCTTAGACAAGGAACAGTCTAGAGTGGCGGAAAAACCTGTTCCTCCCAATAACATGAATGAAGAAATAGATATTAAAATCTGTTTGTAGATGACGAGCAGGATCAGCTATACCAAGTGGTCAACATGGATGTAAATGCTGTGACCAGAGCTGGGGCGAAGAAGATTGACCCTAAGATAATTCAGGAAATTGCCCAGCTGTACACCGAACAACTGGTGGAGAAGATTTGGACTGCTGAGAATCCTGATGAGTTATCAGATGTTCGTTTAGATATGGCTAATCTGTCAATCCCCCTCAGCGCGATAAAGGAATCATTTCCTGAATTTTTGGTGAATATTATTCATACCCTAGATCTGGCTAATAATGCTGCTATTCACTCAGTAAATACTATATTATAGTACTCTGAGTGTAATTATATAGTTATTCAGGTGAATTGAGTAAGGGTGAGGGCGATTGTTGACAGTGGAGTTCCCATCAATATTGCGTTGACCAAGCTGGTGAAGAGGATGAAGATCTCCCTGGACTTGGAACACAAGAGAGAATACGGAACAGCTGGGCTGAACACCACAATTTCCTGCGGAGCGTATAGTGCACTGCCACTATGTTTGGGTCATTGGTGGTATCTGTGACAGCAATAATTTTGGCGAACCAAAACTACAATATCCTGATCAAAACGGAGTTTCTGCGGAAGTGCGGAGTTAAATGTAACTTTTTTTAGTACTAGATGGTCGAGTTAAATGTAACTTTGAGGATAATATGTTGATCATCCTGGGTCATATGTTACCATTAGTATACCAGAAGGATGGTGAAGCTCTGTTGAATTTTAGAAACAACTTCACATAATCTGAAATATAATGACGACATTGTGCTGATTCAATAGCAATTAGTCGGTAGGGAGTGACAAGAAATGCCGGCAGAAATCCTATAAAACTGGGAATTCCATTAAGGATCAAGAAGCAAAGGACCATAACAGCCAGATCGCAGTTAATAGTCAGCACCAGGTTGACTTTGGAGATTCCGGAGCTGTTGTATGGAGAAGTTGGAAGCCCTGGAAGAAGTCCAGGGTGGAGCCATGGGTGTCTCCCAGGATAATAATGCCAGGCCTTGGAGAAATATGAGTTCTCCCGGCGAATTTGAGCGAAAAACTGTTGAAGATCAAGAGTAATCAGATCATCACATTTATTCATTTGATCTGATGGCAGAATTGAGCTGATTCCTCAAATTTTGGGTTTCTTGATTAAATGGGATTACCAGCTGGGGTGTCCAAAAGCATCAACCTATTGGTTGATTGGGAGCATCTCGCTGATCTGTCAGAAGGGCAGAAGGAGGAGGTGCTCAAATTATTCGAGAAATATTTGGAAGTGTTCTCTCAGGTCAACCACAATTTGGGATGTGCATGAGATGTAATTCACAAGGTTGACACCAAGGAAAATATACTGATAAGGATGAGACTGATCTGAAGATTGAAAGCCACCAAAGTGGTAGTGGAGGATGAGACCAGCAAACTAGTGAAGCATGGTCTTCTAGTTCCATCATCAAGTCCCTGGGCGAGTACAATTCTGATTGTGAAGAAGAAGGATAAATCAAACTGGGTGGTGATTGACTATTAGAGGCTGAACAAAATTATGAAGAAGGATTCATATCCCCTACCAAGGATTGACAATGCGCTGGATCAATTAGGAGAAGCGAAGTCTTCTCTGCAATGGTCTAATATTAAGATACTAGCAGATTGACTTGCCAGAAGAAGATCAAGAAAAATGTGCGATTATTACCGTGCAGGGGTTATACCAGCTGATGAGGATGCCCCAGGGTCTTTGTAATGCGCCCGCGACGTTCCAGAGGGCCATGGATGTGATATTAAGCGACCTGAAGTTGTCGTGCGTCCTGGTATATCTGGATGATATCAATGTGTTCAGTAGAAAGTTTACTGATAACCTACACCACTTGAAAGAAGTATTTAAGCAACTGTCCTCGGCTAACCTGAAGATCAAGCCAATGAAGTGCCACTTCTTCAAGAAAGAGTAGTAGTACCTGGGATTTGTGATCAACGCAAATGGACAGCAGCTGCAAACCCAGAAGATAGCAGCTATAGAGCGAATGGCTTTGCCAAAAAGTGTCTGAGACATTCAAGTATTCCTTGGGATGGTCAGATACTACAGGAGATTTATTGGGACTTTGCCCAAATAGCCAAGCCCTTATTTCATTTATTAAAGGATCCAAAAAAAGGATTCATATGGAATGAAGAGGCCCAGGACTCCTTCAATGAGTTACACTGGTATTTGATAGATCTGATGATTCTGAAATATCTGAATTTCGATTGGGAGCTTATCATTAAAACTTATGCTTCGTTGATGGCAATTGGCGCCATACTGAGCAAAGTAGATGAACTTGAGGATGAGCATCTGGTGGTGTATGTAAGCCAGACACTCTCAGCCACTGAGAGGAATTACACCGTAACTGAGCGTGAAAGCCTTTCAGTCATTTACGCCTGTAAACAGTTTCAGGTGTATGTTCATGGAACACACTTTAAGGTGGAGACAGACCACTCTTTGTTGCGTTGGCTGCACAATCTGAGGGAACCTGAAGGACGACTGGCCCGATGGGCACTCAAACTTCAGGCTTATGATTATGAGATAGTCCACCAAGTGGGGGCTTCTCATCAGAATGTGGATGGCTTATCATAGTTGCCAATGGTCCAGTTGGATTACCCGCAGGCAGGTGAGCTATTCCAGAGAATGGTCAAAGGAAGAATCGAGGATGAGCCTCAAGAAATCCAAGGTGCGCTTTGAAAAGTGATTGAAAACACCGAGACTATGGATGGAAAAGTATTCAAGATGATTAATGGGAGAGGCTATTATTTCCAAAACCATCAGAGAGAGCAGCAATAGTACAAGCAGCTCACAAGGTTGTCAGGCACAGAGGCCTGAGAAAAACAACCGATTATATTCACCAGTATTATTACTGGGAATTGATTAACTATGATGTTGTGGATCATCTGGCTTGTTGCGTGGAGTGCCAGCTGCACAAACCACACATAAGTATACAATTGGATACCAACTGGTATGACCTGGATTCACCTGGAACATGGTATCCATTGACATGATGGGACTGTTGGCAATGAGCATAGGGGGAGTCAAGTACATCATAGTAGCCATCAACCATTTGACAAGATGGGTCAAAACAAAAGCCCTAACTATAGTTGACGCTACCAGTACTGTGAGATTCATCCTGGATCAAGTATTATACTGGCATGGATGTCCGCAAGTCCTACTGGGTGACAATGGGACCAACTTCACATCTCATGTGATCCTGAGGCTAAACGAAATAATGGGGATCTGAGGAGTCATGTCAGTACCATACTGGCTGGAGATGAATGGACTGGTAGAATGGGTCAATGGGACGCTGGCCACGACGCTGAGGAAGCTAGTCACAGGGAGAACTTCTGCGTGGGGAACATACCTGAGTTCAGTGATGTTCGCCTATATAACATTAGTCTTCACATGGCAACGGGAAAGATGCGTTTGAATTACTATATGGGAGGAAGGCCGCGTTGCCACCAATATTATATTTGGTAGTAGAACCTATGTCAGGGATGAGTACCAAACAATACCTGAACCAACTGATGAGTATCCTGATTGGTATGCAATTGCAAGCATTTGATAAAACCTTGAAGAAAAGGATATGAGCAAAGTTGACGGATGACAAAAACTGACCGCCATTAGAAGAATATTGAATAGGAGAAAGAGTCACCTATTGAAATACGCATGGTTTCAGATGAAGAAACAAATTGGATGCATTGTGGTCAGGTCCATTCAAAGTAATTGTCTAGATGGTAACTGATGATTACTCCATCAATAATCTCTTGGATGGAAAAGTTGTAAATTGACTCCATGCTAAGTATTTAAAGCATGGGATTGAGGAAAAAATAAAAGAGTTCCAAAAGGACCAATGAACGATTTA